>VZSC01006299.1:322627-350072 GCA_013398225.1 Steatornis caripensis | reverse complement strand
GGGGGAAGGGGGGGGGGGGGAATGAATCAATGGCATATGGGTGCCTAAGTCTCTTAGATAAAGAGACTCTGAGGGACTTAGGCACCCACCCTACTCTGCATTTTAAAAGGGATTTGGGTTCTTACAGTCTCACAACCTAGGAGTTCCCTGACATTTCTCTTCATAAACTGCAGTTCATATTTTTATTAAGGAAACCACAAATGAACTTTGCACCTGGGAATTCTACCACACACATCCTGAGCTGGAAATTACTGAGCAGGAATTAGGGTGTTTAAATTTATGCACTACTGCAAAACTTCTGCTACACAACAACATCACTGTCTTAACATCTACGGTTATTTTACTAGTATTGGGAAAAAGTGAAAATAATAAAAAAAAATCAGAGAAAAGACTTAATTTGGTTGCACCAAACAAAGCCTTTGCATGCAAACCATGACCACAAATCAACAGATAGAGCTGTGATTTGGGAGAGGACAGGACTTAGAACTCCTTTTCCTTGTTTCAAATTGGCTCCCAAAGTAAAGAGGTATCTAGAAAACTCCTTTGTCTCTAGTGCATTCTCTCATGAAATGAAGTCTGTCCATTTTTCACTGTTTCAGGGAAACTGACTCTTGAATGGGACAGATTGCATCCTATATAAGTAGTGCTAAAAACTACAGATGGAATTTTGTGCAGCATCTTCACATGATCTCAGACTGCAGAAGGTGAACACCACTATATCCTCCAACATTCTTCATATATAACTATTTCTCCCAATTGAACCATTGCATTTGTTTACCCTACGTGTTAGTTCCCATTCTGCCTGCAGACAGCTTTCATTTCTCTGTAGTCTACTTGCCCAGCTGCTGGATTAACTATGTCCTGCATGTAGAGACTAAAGCTGTCTCAATATAAAAACAGTTTAGGTCAAATAAGCTTTATTATTTCATGGACAGCATCTTCATGGTAGTTATTCTGCTCCAGAAACTACTGGCTCCAGACTCAGCACAGAATTGAATGATTTGTCCTGAGCCTGAGTTAAGAAGCCCTATTAAGGCATGAACGTCTCATGTGTGGAGGAACCTCAGCTCTCCCAAAACACGTTAAGGACTAGTGCAGATGCTTCGTGGCTCTGGATGGAGTCATTCCTCTGGTATGGCCGGAACTGAGATGAATATAAATAAGACCAGCTTTACTCCAGTGACTCTTCCCAAACCATGCAGATGTCTGCACTGGGTTTCCAACATTTCAGCTATGTCTTGATCTGGTTTTATGCTTGATGTCTTCTTTAAAATTATATTATCCAGGTTTTCCATTATACACATTGCAGCCTCCCATTAATAATAGAGATTTCATTGTATCAGAAAGCTTTTTGTTGTTTGTTTTAACACAGAAACAAGTGATTCCCATGATGTCTGTTCAAAGCCATCCTTTCTTTGCAAGGAATTTAGTCCATATGTCTAATGGGATCCTAAGTAGGAGATACAAAGTATTTTAGCATTGATGTCTTACAGCTTACTTCTTCTCTGAAAGATCACCAACTTTGCATAGCCTAATTTAGTACAAGGGAAAAGAAAGAGAGAGCAAGAGAGAGAGTTGGAGAGTAACATGCCCAGGACTCTGTAGCATCCAGGTGAAACAATCCCAAAGCTCTGACTCCAGGCCATGCTCCAATGCATATTTAATCATTTTATTCAAAGTGTGAAAGATGGCACAAGAATGATTTAGAGGGCTTCCAGCCCAGAAAGTTCTGGCACTTTCCTGGAATGTGGTAAATACGGGGCAGTGAAGGGCTTTGAAGTCAGATCTCCCATCTCCCAGAGGCGTGCTTCAATTACAAGGCTCCTGAGGAAAAGCAGAACTCCTCTTCCTTAACCTGGTCATCCTGCAGGGAGAGGGGAGAGAAAAAAGAGGCTAACTGTGCTCTGAGGCTCCGCTTCACTGCAGCCAGAGAACAAGGTATGTGTTCTCCTGCCTCTCTTGTGAATCCTGACGGGACTTCGGCGAGAGGCAAAAAGCCTCATAGTTCAGGTGCTGAGAACATGTGCTCAGCAAAACTATTTAGGGAGGCTAAAGACTTTACCTGTGGAAACTGAGGTACCTAGATGCAACATGTAATGTTGGGGATTCAGGTAGCAGTTTTGTCATTTGGAGGAAACTGACTTCCACACACTCCCTGCGGATGGGAAATACGAACCATGGTAAAATCTGAGTCTCTCTGTTTGGGGCATATTCAGGTAATTCAACTGCTGCTCATTTTCTCTTTATTCCTCAAAAAGGATCTGTTGAAATTCGTCATGTTGATTAATTTGTAGACCAGAAAGACCACTTTACAAAATGGGAATCTTCCTAAACCCCTTTCTAATTAATTTTCATGCATGTAGGTATTTTAAAACACATAATTTTAAATTTTGGAGGCCATATTCAGCTTTCTGTTTTCATGTTTTATACCCCAGTTTTGAGTTGTTATTTTCTAAGCTGGTTTTTCAAAATTAAGTACATTTTTGGAAAATCATAATATTAAACATGAGAAACAGAGATTGAAATTTGCATTGAAAGTTTTTTTGTAAACTCAACAGCTGACTAGAGGAGATAACAGGAAGGTACTTTGATTTTTCAGCTTTTTAAAAAATAAGATATACTTGTTATACTCTGAAGTAAGTTCATCTGCTTTGCAAGTTAAAAATAATTTAACAAAAAATATATATTTCTTCCCATCATTCACAAATAAGAAGACTGGACTTCTGGTTTTGCTCACAATAGGAAAAAAATACAATTATGTCATGTCTAAAATCTGTTCAGATGGGTTAGGTACGAAAGAAATTCATTGAAGACATGCAAAAAGAATACATGCCTGGTATCTGCATGTGGAGGATTATCTAAAAAAAAAAAGACTGATAAAACAATTCTTCTTTAGATATTTAAGGAGAAATGCACAAGCTTTCTATTAAACTGGTCTGTTAAGTTACTTCTTAGCAGACTCTTCCCATTATAATTTTAACCTATTCCATATGGCTGAAGAGGAAAATAGCTAGGAACTGGGAAACAGGGAATGACATGTCATGCACATTTTGTCTCCCTGACAAACTCCTGCAGAACTGGCTATAGAGGATCTACTAGGAAAAAAAGCCGACATTTATCTGATTAAAAACTGAAAAAGAAAAAATTCTACTGAGTAATTTTCAATGCACTTGCTGCTTGTCATTATAACAATGCACATTGCTTATAACTGGGGACCAGGACAGACTGGAACGGAAAAATCTCACTTCCACATTGTGAGATGACTACCTTGCACCTTGATCTCACAGCTGCTGTAACTCCAAATTCTCTTGGAGTCTCTATTCATGACCTGGGTACTCTCAGCAGCCTTAATGGGTAGGGGGGCAGGAAATTATAGAGACAAACTCAGGTAAATCCTTTTTTTGCCAATGCAAGACTTCTTAAATCATGGTTTGGGCTTAAGAAAAATGTCTCTAAGTTCTGTTTCCAGTTCTGCGCTCCCCGGTTCCAGAGAGACAGGGAACACCTGGAGAGAGTCCAGTGGAGGGCAACGAAGATGGTGAGGGGACTGGAGCACCTCTCCTAAGAGAAAAGGCTGAGACCTGAGTCTGTTCAGCCTGGAGAAGAGAAGACTGAGAGGGGATCTGATCAATGCGATAAATACCTAAAGAGCAGGTGTCAAGGCCAGACTCTATTCGGCGGTGCCCAGTGACAGGACAAGGGGCAGTGGGCACAAACTTGAACACAGGCAGTTCCACCTGAACATGCGGAAGAACTTCTTGACTGTGAAATGGGTGACAGAGCACTGGCACAGGCTGCCCAGAGAGGTTGTGGAATGTCCTTCTCTGGAGATATTCAAAACCTGCCTGGATGCATTCCTGTGCATTCTGCTCTGGGGGCACCTGCTTTAGCAGGGGGGTTAGGCTGGGGGATCTCCAGAGGGCCCTTCCAACCCCTGCCACTTTGTGATTCTGTGATTTTCATTCTAGATGCCTCAGATCTTTTTTGTTTGAGAACCAAACACGCAGTGGGAAGATCCAATTCAACCTATCTTGAAATAACCAACATAAAACAACAAAAGACTTCTTTTTTCTTTCAACTGTTGTCATGTCAACTGTTTACCATTATAGAAATTTGTCAGAAAAATTTGTTTGAAAGTATATACAAAACCCTGCAATTTTTATCCAAGCTGATCAGTGACGTAGAAAAAGACTTAAGTTTTGTCTAAATAAGACAAGTAGAATCAGGTCCTTAGACATACGCTTTTAAATTGCAAATACATGCATTGATAATAAGTATGATGAGAAATAAAATATAAACAGCAAGTACTGCTACTTTGGGAGTACATATTCTTTGGACAAAATCTACTATATCATTAGCAGACACAGAGACATCATCAAATACTTTAATTTTTCACCACCAAGCACAACTTCATATTTTACCCTTGTTTATTTGAATCTTGAGCTTGAAAACGTAGTTGTGTGTTTCATGGGCTTACTTAATGACACTACGGATAACTCATCTTTAGCAGCAAATGAAGCTGTAACCTTGCCAAAGCCCAGGTGGGAAGCAAACCCAAAAGCTGACCAATTTGGCTTTGTATCCAAACATTGTAGGAAGCCAACCCATAGCTCTGAGAAACAGAATGATTCCAGGAGGAGGTCAAACACTTCAAGCCTGTTACCGGACCTTGACAAATAACCTTATAACAACACAGAGTACACAATGTAGATAGGTCTGGAATAATATTTTCCTCACTTGTTCAAGTGTGTTACAGCTCTACACAAAAGTTAAAGCAAAGGTTAGAAACTAATGATCACTGCTCAGCTGCTCTTCACAGTGTCGCTGCTTAGATCAGACAGTGAATAGCACGACTCCTAAATTAAAGCATCGTAAACTGAGTCCTTTAATGCTCAATGAAAATATCTCAAAAAGTCTCGCTATTCCTGTACATGTTACCTGTGTCACAAAACTGCTCTTCCCACTTTCCGCTTGGGTTTATAAGGTGGAGAGTGATGACCACCAGCTCTGCTGTCTGCAGCATGTGAGACCACTCCTGCTGGCTGAAACAACAGTGAAACAAGCTCCTGTGCTTAGATGCATTATCTCTCCCTCAAGTAAGTGGGAAGCAAAGAACTCTGCTGTGACACTTAGCCTGCAATGTCAGAGGTGTAAGGCAAGTGTTATGGAAAAGTCATCGATTTTTATCATGAGCATTGCTGAACCTGTGCAGCCACCATTTCTTCTGACAGATATCTGACAGATATTCTGACACATATTTAGCAAGACTTTAACATGCAAGCATGAAAAATAAAACTTTATGTATTACTAAATATAGCAAAAGTCACATCTACAGTTTTAATTAGGTAGAGGAAGATATAATTTCAATCTAAGCTTTTTAGACAATATCAGGTACATCTTAGCAAACTGGAGTTTGTGAGTTTAAATCCTCTTTCCATTTCCTTACAAACAATTCAGTTTTGCTGCATGTTTTCACTGCTTCATATAATCACCGGAGTTTTTCACAAACAGTTGCTAATTTGAATTCTAAGACTAGAGGTGTACAACTGTAGAGAAATTAGGCATTCTGTGCTGTATTCTGATTATATAGATGAACATACGTCTGTGAGTGTGTGTAGGCATATATATATGTGTGTTTATACATACACATACACACATACACAGTATAAAACACTGAAAGACAGAAACATTCTGAGACTGTGAAAGTTGTCCAGAAGCTGTTCTACCTAAGCTCAAACCGTGGATCCTACATACTATTTTCAACATGTGGAATAAACTAAGTGAATGGTGAGATACAGTAACTGTCACCTCTCTGTCAAAGAGAATGTGCATAGTAAAGTATTTCTAGCAACTAGATATTACCACATCTGGGAAAATCTTTATCCAATTGTAAAAAGTCATCCAAAGGAATATGATGGATGCACAATGACTTGAACTACTTGAAACTGCACTGAAAATCTTTTGAAAAATGATCTGTGAGTAATAGTGGAGAAGTACCAGTTTTGTTCTGTTTCTGAGGTGGCATTCCTCAGGGGTCGGTATCGAGACTGGTGCCATTTGAAATCCTTATCAGCAACATGGACATAGGGTTTGAGTGCACCCTCAGCAAGTATGCTGATGACACCAAGCTGTGTGGTGCAGTTGACACGCTGGAGGAAATGGAAGCCATCCAGAGGGACCTTGACAGGGTTGAGATGTGGACCCATGTCAACTACATGAAGTCCAACAAGGCCAAGTGCAAGGTCTTGCAAATGGGTTGGGGCAATCCCAAGCACAGATACAGGCTGGGTGGAGAATGGATTGAGAGCAGACCTGAGGAGAAAGACTCGGGGTTGTTGGTTGATGAGAAGTTCAACAGAAGCAGGCAATGTGCACTCACAGCCCAGATGGCCAATGCTATCCTGGGCTGCATCACAAGCAGTGTGGCCAGCAGGTTGACGGAGGTGATTCTGCCCCTCTACTTTGCACTTGTGAGACCCCACCTGCAGTACTGGGTTCAGCTCGGGGGGGCCCAGAAAAAGAAGGACATGGTCCAGAGGAGGGCCTTGAAGATGATCAGGGGTCTGGAGCATGTCTTCTATGAAGACAGGCTGAGAGAGTTGGGGTTTTTCAGCCTGGAGAAGAGAAGGCTCAGGGGAGACCTTATAGCAGCCTTCCAGCACATGAAGGGGCCTGCAAGAGAGCTGGAGAGGAACTTTTTACAAGGGCATGGAGTGACAGGATGAGGGGTAGCATGAGTTAAGAGAGTAGATATAGATTAGATATTAGGAGGAAATTCTTCACAATGAGGGTGGTGGACACTGGCACAAGTTGCCCAGAGAAGTTGTGGATGCCCCCTTCCTGGAAGTGTTTAAGGCCAGGATGGATGGGGCTTTGAGCATCCCGGTGTAGTGGAAGGTGTCCCTGCCCATGGCAGGGGGATTTGAACTGGGTGATCTTTAAAGTCTGTTCCAACCCAAACCATTCCATGATTCCGTGATTTTCTGGCAAACATCCTAGGAGTGTGGTCCTCTGAGGATGTTTATCCAGACAGTAGCCTTGAGACAGCTCATTCAAGATCTGCATTACTCCTCCAGACATTTCTCTCTATTATGTATTGAAGAAAATTAGGGCTACTACACACTGCACCGGCTGCTGCATTTAAGCAGTGAAATCTGGATGCAATGAATTTGGCCTTAGGAAACTTAAGAAATCATTTTCACTTCATATATAAATGCAGTCTTTGGACTGATTCAACTGAGCATTTGATGTTCTTCACTTGGAAGTGTTGAACACCAAATGCTTAATTGAATCGGTGCTGCCTTGATTGAATCTGTAGGCTAAAACATGGTTGTTACCCGCATTCAGGCTGGTAACTTGCCCTCATTGCAAGCAAAGAGAAGTTAATTACTGAAAGTATCCTGTGCTTTCCCACAGGTCTTCTGAAGAACAGTCAGAAGAATGGATATATTCTCCTCAAATTTGACAAAAGTAAAGCAAAGATTAAGTTTACTACAACACAACGAACCATGTCACTAGGGTCCTAAAAAGATACTATTTTGTAATGCCAACGAAAACATTGAACTTTGAGAATACATGTACATTTCACTACAGTAAGGGCAGCATGACTAAAAAAAAAAGCTCAGGTCTTTGCAAAAGTCTGCTTTTACAAATATGGAAACTCAGGTTGCCATGACATGTTTTCCTTCTTGAAGATATTTTGTAACATGCATTGCTCTCTCCATAACATCTGCTAATATTAGTAGACTAGATATTAGTGAAACATGGTACCATCACAGTGGTCTAGGCTGTCTTGGAACAATCATTATCCAGGTCTGAGCAGTTAAGTGTTCTGCTGGTAAAATGGAAGGAAAAGGAAAAAAAAAAGCTAATAAAAAAGAAACTAGCCCTTCAAGATTTAGAACAATGGACAGAAGATTTCAGAAAAGAAATAAATCTGTCATTTTTACACATTTTAACTGGGGAAAATATTTCAGTTTTGTTGCTGGCAATTTCATATTCCCATTTGGTCTTGAATACATGTAAATAAGGCTATACCTCAGAACAAAGAGATTAGGTAGAGCTGAGAGAATAGCATAATGTGTATGCTTCTCTTTGATGTTGAGCAGTTCACTCAACAAGCAGTTCAGTTTGTCCAGAATCCAACTTTAACAGCAGCCTGATCAAATTCACATGTAATGAACCTGTCCCCTGGGTATATTACTGACTGCTGAGGGATTAATCAGGAAAGCAAACTTCTTACCTATTTTGTCACCAACACACTCTTGTGTACCTATTCAACTGTTTCTTAACAGCAGTACGTGTAACTGCCTCCAAAACATCAGAAAGAAGTAAAGTCAAAGTAATGTTTTTTACATTTTTTATTAGGCTTCTGCTTTTGAAAACAGACTGGAACTTTGCCAATCAGATGCAAAGCAAGCTTAGAGAAACCAAATAATACCTATGGCTCTAGTAGCATGATCTAAATATGTTCCAAGGTTCACAATCTACAGCTGTTGGCAAATAGCTAATATCACACATAAATACCCTTTATAAGAGATGTATCTTTATTTAAAATGTGATACTTATATAAATAAAGTATTTCAGAAAAGTAACATCAAACTGTTAACTGTGATACAAAGCAGTCTCCACACGTCATTTATTCCTACTTCCATGCAAAAAATGTTGAAAGAGCTAAAACATTCTTGGCTATTAAAGAAGAAACCATATTAGATCTTTCAGCTGTTTCCTTTGGGAGAACATTAAAGTCAACCCTGAAACATCAACAGGACATCTAAGGAAAAGGAATGGTAAGAGAGAAATCACAAAAAGAAATGATGATAGTTGTGGGGGCCTTGAAAGTTAGATAAACATTTCATGATTTAGCTGGCTTAAAGACGTTAGCCTTACTGTTGCCTGTAGCAGTATTTACTGCAGTCATCCTTTGTACAAATGATACCAGGCTATCTATTTTACTCTATCCCAATTAAAAAGTTCATGTTTCTATTCCACCAAGAGTTGCTGATAAAAAGAAAAAGGAAATATTGGAAACAGCTTTTGAAAGTAACTTCAAAGTTTTCTCTTTGGCTGATAACATCAGATTTTTCTCCTACCCAGTTCACTCAACCACACCCTTCTTGTCAGCTCTTAAATGTATTTTTCAACTATTCCTTTATTTGTTGGTCGTTAGATTTTCTACTTTCCTGCTACTAGAACTTCTCTTGCCTATTAACTTGAGAATCTTTTTCCAGGTTATCCCTTTTTCAAAACTATCTTCTTTCCTGTCAAGTAGTCCTAACCATGGTCATGATCCTTCTAGTCATCCAATAGCTCATATTAGAAAACAGAAACATCCTGTTTTTCAGAACTGATAACTATCTAGGGAAGATATAATAGTAAATAAAGAGAAACTGGTGTATTTTTCATTACATCTTTCAACTGTGAAAAAGTGTCAAACTGTGTTCATGCTTGACTCATCGATAGGAAAGACACAAGANACAGAAACATCCTGTTTTTCAGAACTGATAACTATCTAGGGAAGATATAATAGTAAATAAAGAGAAACTGGTGTATTTTTCATTACATCTTTCAACTGTGAAAAAGTGTCAAACTGTGTTCATGCTTGACTCATCGATAGGAAAGACAGAAGATTTAAAAAAAAAATTACTGCTACTCTTATACTGGTCAGAAATGCTTTAAAAGGGGGTATTTTTGTTTGTTGTTTTGGCTTTTTAATCAACTTTCTATTGCTGTGTCTCTAATAAAGTTAAATTTGAAAAAAAAATATTTTACTGTTTGACAGAAGGAGCATCAAGTTAAATTGCTTTGGTTATGGGCAAGAAAAGGTTGTGCAGAAGTGGGTGGAGTTGAGCAAGAAGATGAGAGGGCAAGAAGGCTTTCCAGAACAGGGAGAGGCAGGCCATACCAGACATGGGAGGGACAAACATCAGCTACAGCTGGCACATGAAGCCTCCTGAACCCGTTTATAACTTTTTGGTCAAAGGAGGCAGAGAAGAGATAGTTGCTCTCCACAAGTCTACCTAAGCTTTTTAGCTAGATGCTGAGCTGTCCCTAAGAGGACAGGCTTTAGGTCAGAGTACGTCTGGGGCATTTGCAGCAGATTAAAAAGATCCCAGATCACTTTCATCTCAGATGCTCGCTGGAAGAACAGATCTTTATTTTCTGGAATCTGTTAAAAGACAAATACTTTAATGCCTGTGGCAAGAACCACAACGATCCAGGAGCATCATTCTGTGCTGGTCCCAAAATGTTACCTTAGATGTCTCTTGATTTTTTTGTGGGATAGTGTAAATCTAATAACTTTCAGACATCCAAACCAACCATCTGACCAGGACCGTCACCAGCAATGTTTTCCATTCCAGTTGGCCCAGCATAGGCTACACACCTCAGTCTATCTGTACTTTTCCTTTCTCTTGAGCAACATTTGTCATGCAATAGGAGAAAACCAGATTGGTTTTTAAGGCCAGCTCCAACCTCATCAAAGCAAACACAAGACTTTCCAATGACCTCAGCGGAATTTGGATGTGGCCCTTCAGCTTCTTCTGTCTTTGAAATATAGATTATGATTTTGAAAAGCCCTTTGTGGCTTTGTATGTCTTTTCTGAATCTAAGTCTAGTACCTTATAAGGTGTTTACACGGAGCTACGTGGCTTGCTGCTTCTCCTTCTGCCTTCTTCTTGTCGTTGTTTTACTAATATATTAAATCCTTTAAACAGTGACTTAGCATACTTAATTTGTTTCCTGTTACCGACCAGAACTTTTAAAAAACAGATTCAGTCTTGAGCCACAGCTCTGTGGATTTTACACTTCATCTCAACAGTATAGCACTGCTCCTGTTCCTGGAGAAAGCAGCTGAGTGACCAGGTCTTTATCTGCTGCTGACAGACTCTTCTTTAAGAAAAATAATAATTAGAAGAAACACTTATCTTCCGTGCTTTTGTTGAAATTGTACTGAAAAGCTCCTGGAGTATCTGAGGCCAGCATCCATGGCAACATAATATTTTCAGGCTCAAATCATAAGAAAGCTGTAAATGTCTGTATGAGTTCAAAACAACAGTTTAATTCCTTCAAGCAGCAAGTCATAAGACAAATGCTTTAACAGATATTAAACCAATAAAGGTGCATGATTATGCATATCCGTAACTTGACATTTCTGATATTACTCTGAATGAGACAATATTGCTTGAGATTTTCTTCCACTTCCCCCAAAACCACTCTGGAGATAATAGTCGAAAATATATTAATTTCCCTTTTAAATGTGTGTAAGTGAAACAGGAATGATATTGGAACATTTGTTCATTCTTCTGACAGCTGTTCCGTCATGACCCCATTTCAGGATTGCATTCCTTCACTCTGCCTATGTACACCTATCTGACCCCTATTGGTACACATTTCCGACCTCCATTGGCATTCTGATCTGATACAGTATCTGATCAGTGTTCCACTACCAAAGATGTTTGAATAAATCACAGACCTAATAGAACATGTCTTCAGATTACTTGGGGGAGGAGGCACCTGCACAAACCTCTTCATCATATTACTATTTCTCAGCCATCTGTCACATCTTTCTGCAGTTTATCAGTTCCTCCTTGGCTTTGGTTAGCACCGCTTTAGGCACCCTTGGCTTTATATGAAGGGAAGGACACAGCAACAGCCTCCTTTCTACACCAAGGAACAATATGGGGTTAGTTCAACAAAATACAACCTCCAGCACTTCTACTGAGTGGTGACCTGTCTCTTCAGCAGCAGGGTTGCTTTTCATGCAGTTTAGTTTTCCTCCTTGTTCTTATTTCACTCATCTAGTTTGAGGGAATGTGGAGAAACACAAATTTCTAAACCGTACTAAATAGTATGGGCTTCACAATATCTACACAGTAACGCCTTATGGTTTTATTTAGGTTCACAAGTATGCTGAAGAACAGATATGTCCCTAACTAAAGTCACGAACTAGTGCTTCCTGATATGGAGAGTTAAAGGATTATTTAGGTGCAGTGCCCAATCATTGATACATCCTTAGCACCCAGTAAATGCAAGGTGATCATGTGTGGTTTGTCTTATAGTCATGTCTTTGAACACCAAAACACATGTTCTTCAGTACTGCACCAAATTATTTCTGTCAACTCTTATTTAAAAATTTGGGAGGAAAGAGTTCTCTCTATTTATATTGATTATATTGTAATAAGTATAGTAGCTTCTGATCTTGTAAGACTAACTCCAGAGCAGTGGTATTACTAAAGTCCTTATTTGTAGTAAAATAAAATAAAACTCTTTTAATCTAATATATTAGAAAAAGACTAAGATATGCTTCAAAACAGCAGTTCACCAAATGTTAAGGTGATAGGTTGTCAACCAAAAACTTTTTTCCATGCATCGTCATATTCTCTTGTCTGATTCCTTAACTGCTCCTAAACCTCGTAGAAAGGTCCTAAACACTGTTCTGATCATGAGCTCCAGACCACAGGACCGTGAATCCTGGGCCACAATTCAGAAAGTGCTACCCATCCGTGTTTGAACTTTATTGGGATCTGGCTCTGTAGAATTTTTAAGAGGATTTAACTTTTCTTCTACATTTCTCAAAAAGTCTGTTTCTTGAAGATCATCAGTTTGTGAATGAAAAGGAAAATACTACTTCCCCGTTGTTAGCAAAGGATATGTTTTCGTGGTTCTAAGCTCTGGTGCTAAGGTGTTTTATAATCTACCACTGTACAGAGAATGAATCTTTCTTATCTGTCCTGTTCTGTCAAGACGTTCTTCATGGAAGAATTTAGACATATAATTGGTAGAGAAAACAAAAAATAAAAGCCTAATACTCCTCTGGTTTTCCTAAGGACTGATCTAAACATACTACAATTTTCATGTCAAAATCCCTTTTGTGTGCAAAATTAAGGACTGTGTTATATCAAAGACATGTTCACTGCTCGCCAAAAGCAATAAAAGTCCAGTATTGTTTAAAACACAGAAATAAATCAGAAGCTTTGAAGTGAAATAATTGACACTTTCAGCTAGGAGGTACAGCACCGAGGCACTTCTAACCTCTGTAGGAGCTGGTAGTGCTTAGCATCTTGATTTATTAATCACTTATCCCCTAAAAGTCATCCCTAAGAAAGAATTTTTAAGTAGTTGTGAGGTGAAGGATCAAATTCAGACTTTGAGCAAATAGAAATAACTCCAAGTTTTTCTATGTATTACCAAACAAAATAACCTAAGTGATCTCAGCTAGTTCTGAAAATGGGACTTGGGTTCCTGTATTTCACAGACATTAAATATTATTTAGGGCCTAAGTGCCTGAAGATCTTTTAGAAGTTCTGTATGCATGCATTAAGTTCTTTTATTCTCTATCCCAGGCTCCAATTCTTTCTGAGATTGTGGGTATAGGAATTTGCAATAACTTATGTACCTGTTATGTGAGTTCAGCTAAGTGCAAAACAAACTCATTTTCGCTAAATAAACATCAGTCATTAAGTCAAGTTGTTCACTGTCAACTGAAACAAAGACTTCTCTAAACTAGTTTGATTTTTTTCCCCCCAGCTTTACCATTTGCTTTAATAGAAGGTGTTGCATTTTCCTAGAGATTTGATCAATTGACTGGCAGAACAGTTGTGAAGAGCAGTGATAACCATGAGTTCATAAGCATAAGATGTATTTTCTGAGAAACATTCTAAGAAATGTAATGCCAAAGTTCTTCAACCATGCAAAAAGGACATCAACAGTGGTACCTTCTGTAAGCTGTTTTGTGCAGCTCTAACAAGGGAAAACAGTGTATGAGAACATATTATTATCATGAACTCATAATAACTGGACTCAACTGGACTTCTTAATAGTAGCCATTATATAGTATATGCATTTGAATTTAGCAAAGCCTCATGCAAAATTCTTGTCAATAAATCAACACAAGGCCAAAAATCACATTTCTTATTTCTCTCAATGCTATTGTTAGAATCTTAATATGCAACTGTTTTAAATTTAGGGGGTTTTACAGATATGTACAGTATTTTATATTATGTAGGAACAAATTCTGTACTGGAAGTCCAGGTCTTGGGTGTGTCTGGTACTTAGCTTATCTACTTTGAAGGCCTTCTCAAGGGCTGTGCCTGACTGATGAGTTGCCGCCCATAATGAACTGAACATGCGGCAGATCTTCCTCCTAGCACACATTCTCCTCTTTCAACATGTACTTGCTCTGGGACAGTTATTTGGCATGAGCAAGGCAGCTGAAATGGAAGAATAACTTGTAAAAATTTTGAAGCCTCAGCTTAACACTCTTTGGTAACAATAACAGTTGAAGATGACAAAAACAGTTAGAACTAGATGGAACATCAAGCATTTTAGAAGAACTGCTATTTGAACCTCAGTGTCAGTTACATAGACGTTGGCCCATATTAGCTTCTATACATTGATTTGGTAAATCCAGAGTAAACTAATGAAAGGGGTATGACTGGAAGGTTTGGGGAAGTTCCTTAATTAAAGAAATTTCATTAAAACAATGCAATGAGTAGTGTTATATTTAAACAATAACTTATATTTGCAGAAAAAGACAAGCAGCACATACTGTCCAAGAAAATATCTCTGATGATAATCAAAGAGAAATAGAATTGAAAAGATGCAACTTTATATCTGTAAAAATACACAGCCAAAAAAATAGAGAGTAGCTAAAACTAAAGAAAAGCAAAACCGAAGTTTTACAAGAAGCAAGGGCTCAAAACATGCCTGTCTGTTTAACTCAATCAATATCACAATTGTTTTTCATATATGTCATAGCTTTCAAATCTCTTTTGGAGACCCCAAATCTTTGGGTCACTTTCATTTTGGCTACTTTTGTTGGATGTGAAAACTTGACGACAGGATCAGGCAGAGCACTTATAGTCACACCCCAAGTGTTTATTAGCTAGCGCATACAGGCATGGATTGGGACAAGTATGTTGTAAGGAGAAGCAATGGCTTTCCCTGGGATAGATGAAGATACATGGCAAGATATATGGAAAGATATAGGCTAAGATATATTCACACACAGCATTACAGCCACCTGATGAGTGTCTGCTGGCTAGATTGCATCAGTGAAGTGCAGAAGCGTTAAGTTCTGTTGTTCTTTGAAATAAACTGTTTCCCAGTATTGCTGATTTACCATCACATGAATCTACCTTTTCTCCTCAGATTTTAAAACTTTCCCTGCTGGTGTTTTTTTTTCTTCTGAATAATTGATTATTAACTTCTTGTTAAAACTGTGATCTTACTTCTTTTTTTCCACCTTTTTATTAAGCACAATTTATTGTCTTATGTGCTCTCTCACAGATTAGTGGCAACAGCTGCTGCTCAGTGCTAGCTACCCTTAGATCACAAACTGAATCTTCTGAAACTAGAGTCAGGTCAGATTATTGGTTATGTAAGTCTAACGACACATGAAAGTGGAAAACTTCCATCTGCAGTTGACCAGGACGTTACATGCCCTCTAATATACGTATTTGTTACCTGTCAACCTGATTTCTGCAATTCATATTTAGAGATGAAATCACATTCTAGCCGTGTGCCCCATGCTCTGCATTGATGCCATACTGATCTCCTTGAGCAGAGGTCGTGTCCTGGGTTTCAGATTCTATTTACTTTATTGTGATTATAGTTTATCACAGCCATCCATGCCTGCTAGCACCACTGAGATGCTCATCAGTAGTTAAGGATTCCTATGCTCAGCTGCCCTTCTTTGCAGATGTGTTGCACAGCTGTTTAGAGCAATAACTCTGTATCTGTCAACTATTAGGACACTGGTTTTTTTAGCCACCAGATTCCAGAGGCAGAGGCAAGAGTTTTAGGCACTTCAGTTAGAAAATCTGTGTCACAGGGTAAAGTCTTCCTTACAAAAAGTACATTCATACAGTAAACCAAACTCGTCTTTCCAAGGAGGACTGTGAATCTTTATCAACAGTATGATGACACTAATCCACTGCTGAGTTCGTTATTTTGAAGTTTCAGGTCCTCTTTTATGCACAAAATCTGAAAGACCCAAAGCTGGATTTCATCCTAGACATTAACTCCTTGGTGCCAGTGAGAGTTTGTACATTTTATGAAGTTTTGACGTGGCAGATAAAGGAAGAGTCTCTGTGGAATGGATACAGATGATTTTTTTTTTTCTTTCTCCTGTTTTTCCCATTAGCACTGGAATGCCTCAAAAATGAGAAGGAAAGATCCACTGTCAGCAACTATTTAAAGACTCCTTCTGTATGGATCATTTGTAGAGCCATTAGAGCAGGTCTGTCACTTAACTCCACATTGAGAGGGCAGCCTAACATGATTCCTACTAGTTCAGGGTTTGCTTCCTTAAGTGTTCACTTTCGATTGGCCAAAAAGTATTTGCATACAATGTGACTGGATCTGACAGGAAAAAAACTACATGTAGAATCTCAGGAGGGGAAGGAACAATCATCTCAGACTTTTCCTTCAGTAACTCTGAAAAGGTACAGTAAGACCCTCACTTAAAAGCTGGGCTCCAAGAGCCAATTGCTTCCTTTCCATCTACATTTTAGTTTTCCTTATTAATGTCCTAATAATACTACTATGAAGTGTCTTCCCTCACAGAAATGCCTGAAAATTTGTAGCTTTTATTTTTTTCTTTTTGGTTGACTTTTTTTCTTTAAAGACCAAACAGCTCACCTGAAGGAATTTTATTCATCCCTTGATAAAATACCAGAAAGTATTCTTCAAACTGCACTCGCTCTTTGGTTGAGAACAGTGGCTTATCTGCATTGCTATTTACAGTTGCATAAGTTTATCTAGATGGTTACAATTAAAAAGTTATCAAACTTTGGGCTACTAAATGCAGCTGCAGTGAAGCAATGAAAGACAGCAGTGGAACCTGTCCAGAATTCTTCCTTTCTTACAAATTTCTCCATAAGGAATTCTACACTTACTGAATATACATTGTTAACTGTAAAAGCCTTTTGTTAAAGACCAAAAAGGTTGCTTTTTGTTGTTGTTTTGTTTTTTTTCTCCTTGATACTCCAATAACAGTGCCATCTACCTTGTCTCTATTCTATTTAACACACACACGCAGGCAAGTCAAATTAACTTGTAACTTTACACTTTGCAACATGCATAGTTTAGCATCATCTGGCAGTGGATTTTTGTTTGTTTCTTTCTTTTAAAAGATTCATAAAGAGTCTTTCTGTGCTTTGTATGTTATACAACATTCAAAATGCCCGATTAGGTCAGAAAAGTTTTGGCCCAAGTGCAAAACTTAATTCCATCAAGCCAAACCCTATAATTACATTAGTTACTATTCACAAGTTTAGCAGCTGCTTCCACAGAGTCATACTTTTTTCTTACGCAATTTAGAGTACTTTCTCAGGAAGATCTGGAAGGTTTTATTAAATGCACATTCTGTGAGTTAAGTGGTGAGTTAAAAGCATTAACATGATGAATGCCTCTTTCCCCCTCTGCATGCTGTCCTGCTTCATAAGAACAAAATTCCTTCTCTCCACACCTAGTGGAGATACACCAGGTATTGATATGATAATTTTTTCTATTTGAGCACAGGAAATGAAAGGTTTTTGGAGACGTCTGGACACCTCTGCAACCTTGTTCTCAATTTAATCCTATAGACATAGTTTGCCACCTTGTGGTAAATGTGCTTTTAAAAACTATGAATGGATAGGCTTGTTGTCACAAATCATGTCTTATTAAAATAATTTTCCAAAATCTAAGTCCATAGTTCAAAAAAATAGGCTTTAAAACATGAACCATCTTTTACAGGAACAAAAGTTTTTAAAATTTTTTTTTTTTTTAAACGTAATCTGTCAATTTAACTAATCGAAGTATACTGTTATTTACAGCCAAGGAAAAACATTTAAGCCTTGTTCACACCAGCCTTGGAGGCCATATAATTTATGTAGCCTGCTGACAGCTAAGTAACTAAAGGCAAAATCTTTAATGTGTACAGGTGCAGTCTTATCAACAGCAGAGCTTTTTTCTTAAGATCAGTATTTTGGTTAAATTACCAGCAAAGACCAAGGTATTACAAGTAGCAGACATTTCAGTTTGGCAGTAAAACCACAAATAAACATTGGAAAATTGAATTGAGTCAAGCAGAAATAAAAATACTGCATAATTATTTTCTGATCTTTTCCAGTCATTTTATATAGAATGAACAGCTTGAGTAGACTTACATGTATCCAATTAGGATGCTGGAAACAAAGGTCTAAACACTTTTCTACCTAATTTTGAGCAACAGTTTGAGCCATCCTGAGCATCAAACTGTTAGAAAATAGCATTTATCTCCTCTTTCCAGGGCATGTACTCATCAAATAATTTATAAGAAGGCCTATAAACAAGTGTTTTGGACATAAATCTGAAATGTAAGAAACATAAGATTCATTACCAATTGTGAATTGGGAGGAAAGGCACTCTGAACTCCAGTCTGCCATATCCCAGAGAAGTCCTCTACAGAATGAGCATGTATATCTAAGAGCTACTGCCACCCTTACATTGGCTTGATTAATTATTACACAGACTTTCTCCTTTCCTCCGTATTTTTTATTTTACTATTTCTATTATGTCAACCTGGGCAGACATTTAGATTTTTATGTTACCTGAAATGCTTTTCTGTTAATTAGCTACTAACTGGGAAGAAAAATCTATTCTTAATTGGGCCAGATAGTTTCCTCCCACCCCAGCTCCCCAAGTTAACAGGCCAAACTAGCTTATGACAATGCCAGGATTTACTAAGATTTAATAACTACAGCGTCAGGCTGTCTTATCTTTAAGTTTCGCCAAATGTAGATTCAGTTTTTCCTAGAAGATTCTTTTGTCCCTCACATCCCATCCAGGGACTCGTTGTGTTGTACCTGTGTTTCACTGCTTTGGCATAGGCTTTAGGCATAAGGTAGATGTGAAAGAGAAATTCATGTGGCTTAGGCTGATTAATAATTGTCAGTAGTTCCTTACTGTCCTAACAGATTGGTATCCTAACATGCGTATAACAAAATACGCGCACAAGAGGGTAACCAACTCTTTTTCACGTACAGATATCCTCAAAAAGAGAAGAGAAGAGCAGCACTTTATTGGAAAGGGTTTTTCTCAGTTGAAATGTTGTGATTTCCATCAGATTTTTAATATTAAGCCATAAAGAACAGTTGGAAAGCAATCCAAAAGTAAAGAGCAATTAATGTAGTTGCTTTGAAGTGCCAGAGAGTTAGATGACAGGTCATTGAGTGTTTCTGTAGCATATAATGTGCTAGCTCACTTTGGGGTGTCATCAAAGATGGTTCTCTGGATGACTTTTTCTCAATATACTTAGGAAATCTTCCATTTCTGTTTTGAATGAGAGATGAAATCAGACCACATAACTGTTTCTCAAAGGCATGGATCTTTACAGTCTTCCTCTTCTTATGAGCAGAAGATCTTCCCTGCTTCCTCCTCCTTACTGTCTGAATATATATACCATTTGGATTGCTTATTTTTTTGTTGTAGTTTGAAGCTATATTGATATATTATCCTGTTTTATGCCCCTTTATGACAAGACTGAGACTTCTCTTCCACTTGTGGTTTTCTTCCTTAAGAATGCAGATACAAGCCCTGCTCTTCACTCCATCCAAGGAAAGATTAATGGAACTGGAAAATGAGGGGAAACTAAGTGGCTTTAACCAGTCTAATCTCTCAGTATCTATATGCCAGACTAGTTTACTAGCTATGGTTACAGAAACCTTAAGATGGTTTTCACTTGCTGCAGCTATTTTCAAAATCAGGAATGAGTGATGCACATGTCAACTCACTCAGCCTTGGCCATTTTCTAGGTTAAAGATATAAGAAATATTCTACTATTTAGCAGTAACGAGACTGAAAATCTGCTCAAAGTGGATTGATTCCTTTCATCCTTCTGTTTTCCAGGAATCTTCATGTTCCTTGTTGTTTCTTATACATGGCACTCAAGAAGAGGACAGAATATCATCTGGGCTCTATCATAAAAAACGAAGGATTCAGGCTCAAGAGCTTTCTGGTGCCTAACTTATTTAAGTTTAGCCTATCAGACATATCCTGCTGAGCTACTCCATTCTTCCTCTGTGTAAGTTTACAACTGCATCAAGACATCCAGGAGCAGTAAATAATGACTTGTTTTTGAGGCTCAAACATATTTTAAAAATCAGCATAAAATAAGAGCAATAAATATTCTAGCATGCAGTAAATTGTAATGACTGTTTTTACACTACGAATCAGAACTTTTAAAAAAATAAGAACCAAAACAACTCCTTAGGAAGATGAAAGCTGCAATTTCTTGCAAATCTGAGATCCAATGCTTTAAAGAAAAGAAAAGGAACACCACTTCATGCCATAAATCTTCAGTAAAATTATGGGAGCCACATAAGTTAAAAGTGCAGTATCTAATCTAACATTTTTTTTCCTGTCTGAACTATTAGCCTTTGGGCTAACATGAAAGATATTCAGCTCTTACTCACAGTGGATAGATGACTCATTCACTAGAGGCAACTGCCCAACTAGGAGGAAAGTGCTAACAGCAGCTGAAGAATGAACAGCTCCAGATAACATTACTGTACACATTGGATGGTATAACCGATACGCTTTTCCCTTCATGCCCTAACACAGAGTGTAAACTACTTTTGGGGGAATAATAGATAAAGCAGGCAAGTGTTGAATGAATTTGTATCATTGAGAATATAATTTGAAAATGTCTAACCAGAACTGGGTTAATGAATTTAAATTATCTTCCTTACTAATTATTTGATTATTAAACCAAATTAACTTCAAGTATTCTAGAAGCTATCCAGTGTTCAGACAAAATATACTACTTATCAGCTGTAAGTATTTGCACACATAAGCCTGAAGGTTTTTAAAAATTCTTTTAACGAAAGTATGTTCTTGCATTTTCAAGGTGTGGCAGAGGCAATAGATGCTAGTGGGCAGGGGTAGATGTTAAGTTGCTTTGGGATGCAACGCTATAATTTTATGAGGAGTTGGTTTGGGTTTTTTTTTAATGAAGATAAAAAAGAAAACCATCATTATTTTAGCAAGCATTGATCGAGACTCTCATCCAAAGGGTTAGGTTCAACTCTTATATTAATTTTGTTAAACAATCCCTGTCTACATTCCAGAAATTCCTCTGAATTTTTCCCTTAAGTTAAATAAGAAGTATTTGAAAACTTTAACTTTGATTTGACCAAGACTTTTTCCTCATGACAATCTTAATCCAAATTTCTGCCAACTTTTAAGCACAAAATTTAAACTAGGATCTAGATAAATACAAGTAGGTGGTCATTTTATGTCTATAAAAAATCAAACCAAAAACCTCAGGCATGGGGACCTTTAGGGAGTTCACAATCATGTTTGAATCCAAACGCTGTGGCTCAGGCCCTTTCCAATAGAAATGCATGCAGTAATCAGAAATTGGATGTTTCATCTCATGCTGCTTGGAGGGAACCTTTGAGGGGTGTAACACCATTTCTTCCTGTGTCAAGGAATAAAGAATATTGAAAACGACCCAAACAGCATATTAAGGCCTATATATTTTCTTCTGTATGTTGAATACAACAAAATTTTCATGGGTTCCTGCAGGATTTTGTGGGTTTGCTTATTAGAGAATACCATTTTTTTTGAACCCTTGGAGTAAAATCCACAGTCTCATGTATGTAAAGAAAATTACCTTATCTGACATCTGCATGTGGGGTTTTTAACTTGACTTATGGCAACAAGGCTTATGAGGCTTTTCTTGTCAGTGCGCCTCTCCATGTGTATTCTTAATTTTGCACTTCCTTCCTCCTCCCAGTGAAACCGATACTTTATTAAAGCAATTCAGCAGGGGAGTAAAAGTATCAAAAATAATTAAGCTTCCACCTGTTTTGTGAAAATAGATGACCAACCACAGTAAGAGAACTTATGTGTTATGCCTAAAGGAGGAAAAAAGATGTTCATGTTCATGTCTCTCCCACATGGGAAGAGTTTTTAAGCAGGTTCCAGACACAGGAAAAGTTTCAAATGGAGCCTGTGCTTTCTTGGGCTCTGAAGTCAGTCAGGCATGAAGCAGAAATATATGGAGCACAAGGCTTCCTTATTTCCTGTGCTTGTGGAGCTCCTCATTTAAGTAATTAGTCTTTGTGATTGTATACAAACAGCTTATATAAAGAGAACGCTTCTGGTATAGTTTTTTTTTTTATGAGAGAGCAGATGAAACAACATTTCTGCAAGAGATTTCCCTTTGTGACTTAACCTAAAAACTGCAGGGTCAATTACCTCTTATACCATACGCTGACTGGGAACAGCAGCTGTCTGTTGTGTTCTTGCTGCCTGGAAGGCATAAGAGTATGTGATAAGTACATTGTGTTAATTAGCATTCTTGCATGGACTTACCCACAATTAATGTTAGATTTAGTGTACGATGAAGCAGCTTGAAAACTATCAATCAGAAGGAAGGCAGCTGGATGAGGTTGTTGTTTTGATCTCTTTTGTACCTTGAATCTACCAGGAAAAGGTCTGGCTTTCTTCTAATGAATATTGCCAATGTGCCTTGTGTGTTAAGTATGGCTCATTGCATTTCACTCTCATTTCCTAAAAGTCTTGGCTGAGTTAAATACCTTGTTATGCCCTGACATGAAAAAATAACCATGACTATTTCTTAAATTTCTGAAGCAACTTCTATGGGAGATGTAAGTTCTCAGAAATGCCTGAGCAATCCTTTGGCTCTTCCTCTCTGTTATGATACCACAACATCTCAGAGTTTACCCTAGAGGTAAATGCAGCAAGATATCCTTGCTGAAAGATTTTTTTGTAGTTTTTTTTTTTTTTTGGTTTGCAGTATGATCTTTTAATTGTGAAGACCAGAAATCTGTGCAAGAATTTGAAAGAATTGGACTTTTTTCTCAATATATTCACAAGACATAAGGGCATTTCTGTGTCATGGGTTGTAGTTAACAGTCTACAGAGAAATTTTCATAGGAATAATCTTTGGAATATCTGTAAAAGAAAGCAAGCAAAATACTATCATGCAACTTGGCTGCAGTGTGAGATAGAGGAGGAAAGGTTTTTCTCAGAGATGCTTTTCTTACGGTCTTCCCATCTTTTATCTCTCATGATATGATTTCTACTCTTTTCTATGATATTTTGTAATTTGTCAGAGGTTTTGTTTTCAAATTTAAGTGCTTTTATAGGGGAACCAGTTATAGATGAGACTCTTTTATTGTCTCAGACATTTCAGTCATAACAATTTGCCTCATTCTTGGAAGAGTTAGCCTCTTCCTCTGTGTCTCTCTCTCTCACAGTTGTAACTGATTTACCAACTCTCTCTTTCTCCTTGGCACTTACAATTTTCCACTTTAAAAATCCCTAGTCCCAGCCTTTTCTGGAAAGGTGAGTCTGGCTGTGAACACAACTTCTAAAAAGCTACTCTGGAAGAAAAATTAAGAGCAAAAATTAAGTCTGGGGAGCAGGAGGAAGGAGAAATACAAAAGGAGAGGACTCTCCATCCCCTGGCATATCTGACATGACCCTATGTGTTTAATTATAACATTAAGATTTTCATTCTGTGATATCTAAATCAGTAATCCCTGATGAGTAAGGCATTCGCACCTTTCACCATGACAGCACTTTCCAGAAAGTGTTCCATCATGCTCCTTCAAACACACAGTCCTTGCCACTCTTAGCCAATAAATCTGTCCTTAAAAAAATATAGAAGATTTTCTTTAATATTTCCTTCCTCCAGCATAACAAACAAAAGACACAGCTTTTCATTGTCTGAACAATGGGAAGTATTTTAAAGAACGTTAACAGGATTTTTCTGAAAGCATACAATATTATCCTGCTACTGGTGCTTTTAGTCTCATTATTAACAAGACAAATCATTTTTATTCAACTCTATTTATACATGTGGTAGACCAAGAGAAAATGTTTTTAAAAAGGCTCAATGAGGTGTTACTTAAATGTGGTTTTCACCTTCAAGTGATTTATTATCTATAAATTGAAAGATTTTATTCCAGAAGGCTCTAGGACACTGCACTCTTCCTCTTTGTTGCAAGCCATATTTGAGCTAAGATTACAGCAGGTGAAAGTTTTAATGTCTGCTCAACAGACCGCATGAAATAATTGCATCCAGGAACCATTTGGCTCTCATTAGATTCGAGACTGAAGGAGCAAAATCTTTTGATGGAGGGAAACCTCCTTCTCCCAACCAACACCACACATCCGCATGCAAATATCCTATAGGCAAGTTCTTTCTCTCCTCAAAATATGCTTAGTAAGCATAGAAACCCAACTTCATGGACGTACCACTGTTTTAAAATCCCATGATGTTTTCATTTCATAGGCCATTATTAATTAATTATGTGTCTTAGTCTTTTTCTGCCTTCTAATGTTCTTTCCTCTGCTATATTTTATAGCTCTGAATTTTTTGTGTTTCCAGTTCTCTGTCTATTTTATCTCACTGTTTTCTCCAGGTATTCCTTCCAGTGGTGCTATGACTTTCCTGTATGATAAAGAATCACCATCACTAGCCTGAAAAGTAGTTTCAGAAGAGAAAGAAAGTAAATGTATTATTTTATATTCATGATTCCTGCTTTCTTTTGTTTGTTATCCTTTGTGTAGATTATAAACTTCATAAATTCATTCTAGCTCAGAAAATTCCCTCATAAATCCGACCCGGGAGAGTCTATCTAAATCTTCTCAATAGACCAGGCATCAGAGAGCTGGCTCAGTTCTTCACTTTTTTTCTCCCTCAAAATACATTTTTCTGTTTCTTTCCTGAGGCCTTTGCTTCATTTTCTGTGACCAGAGATGTTGCCTAAGTGTGAAAGAAAAGGAAACTGTCAGCAGATCAGACTGGGTATATAATTGGCAGCAGAACATTACATTTCTCAAGTGTAAAACCTCTTTTTTCCACAATACATGACAACTGTAGGCCTTCTGTCATCAAGACTAACGTCTGGAATGGCAGCCTTGGGAAGGCCTTAAGGGTGAGCAACTACTGAGATTTTCTTTGATAATCAGATAATTAATTCATGAGAAGCTGTGGGAGTTGAGCACACAGTTACTTATGGAAATTGTAGTGACTACCTAACTGCATCTTCAGATGCCAAATCTAGTCTCCTACTTCCTGCTGGTTCCTAACAAACCTTGAAGTCTGAGCACTGTCAGCACCCTCTAAAGTTACTTGAAGACTGACATGGGAAAGTTACTCTAATGTTCTGGGATGTATTTGTTTGAATGTCAAGAACAGAACATAGGACGATCTTTCTTTCATTGATTATTTACTCATTAGAATTTTATTGAAAAATTACTAGGAAAAAAAAACAGGAAGAGAGGCTGAATTTTTAAGGTTCAGGTTTGTTTGCCAAAATCCTGTAGTTGTCACTATGACTCATCTTACGTAATCACTCTTTTAATTGCCTGTGTTTCTGAGATGTCTCTAGTCTGCAGCTTTCTCAGATGGTTTTAATTGCAAATACTCAAGAATAATTATGGTGAAAGTAGTGCAAAAGCACAATTCATGGTGGCCCTTAAGATGTAGGTCTAGCCAGTACAAAAAGAAGCTAAAACTGGTCCATTTATATCCTACTATCAAGAAGATGGGTAACAGATGTTGAAAAATATTAATATATACTTCAAGGGTATGAAGGGCGGTGTCCTTCCATCACAAAACACATTAGTATTGCTGTGGTTGATTGTCTCATCATCTGCTATGAATATTTTCATCTTGTAACCACCTAATATGGTCTTCTGCTTCTTATGGAAGCTTAACTCTAGGGTTTTGAGAGGTGAGGCAATCTCCCATGCCGCAGATACAGCTGCAGCTATGCTATTAAAGTATTTTCAGTCTTACCAACTTATGGAAGTTTGTGTAGCTGTCTAATATGTTTGATAAGCATATTCCTCCATCATCATGCTGGAACTCTTTGAGTTAAAGAGAAAAGTTTTCCATTTCTTCATAGATCATCCTCCCTTGGTTTATGTTTCATCCCTCAAGCAGGGACAAACAGTTTAATTAATGAGGACAGGAAGTGCAGAGACCAAAAACCTGGATTTACTTTCCTTTCCTGCCATGATTTCTCCTGCTTTCATGGTCAAATTTTTGTACGTCTCAGTCCCTTCTACAGTTAGCAGGGTGCCCTCAAGATACATACCTGAAAAATTTTGTGAGTTGCAAAGTTGCTATAGCAATAGAGGAGGATTTCAGATTGTTTTTTCTGTGGCCACTCCCTAGAAGTTGGCGTTATTTTTGATAGTTTGAGACTGTTGTGCTACACCACTCCCCACACCGATGAATTGGAAAGCAGCAGAGTTTTCAGACTTACTTAAAGGTAATATTTGGCAGGAAAGGGACTTTCTCTTCAGTGTTCTGAAAAATCTCCTCCCTATCCCAATGCTCAGGTTGCATGAGGTGAATATCTTGGGAGTTTGAATATACTTTATAGCATCTTCAGGAGAAGACACTGTCAGGAAACTCAGTCACTCAGAATATACCTGTTACTTTTGAAAACAAAAATCTTTACCCTGAAAAGGCTTATTTAAATATTCCAGTTAAAACACGCTTTCCCAATTATTTTTTCCATTTTAGAAAGTCTCATAAACTGTATGTTCTAGATCCTTTATCTCTCCTCAGATAAGGATTGTTGCGTGCTGTAAGACAAAACTTTGTGGAAGTCCCTTACAGGTACATCTGTAGTGTATGATGGCTATTTACATTTCATCATGAAGAACAGGGTTTGGGAGATCTAAAACGAAGGAACATTATAGACATTATTTGCTGGTTTTGCAATAAGACCTGCCAGAAATGTTCAGTTTGCTAACATGATTAAATAGTGGTTAGGGACTACTTCAGTAGCAGTACCTGACTGCTTAGTATTCATTACATACGGTCCTTTTCTAAAACAAATGTACAGGGTCTGAGGTTTCTCAGGGATTTTTTATCTCAATTAATACTGAGAAGGAAACAATTAAATCATTGCTGTAATGCTGCTGTAGTTAGCAAGACTTGGGAAAATTGCAAATTGTGAGTAGCGGTGCTCCCCAGAGTTCGGTACTAGATCTAGTCCTGTACAACGTATTCATGAATAACCTGGATGAAGGAGCAGTGTACCCTCAGCAAGTTTGCTGGTGATACAAAGCTGGGGAGGAGCGGCTGACTCACCCGAAGGCTGTGCTGCCATTCAGCGTGACCTGGACAGGCTGGAGAGTTGGGCGGAGAGGAACCTCATGAAGTTCAACAAGGGCAAGTGTAGGGTCTTGCACCTGGGGAGGAACAACCCCATGTGCCAGTACAGGCTGGAGGTTGACTTGCTGGAGAGCAGCTCTGCGGAGAAGGACCTGGGAGTGCTGGTGAACAATAGGCTCACCATGATCCAGCAATAGCCCTTGTGACCAAGAAGGCCAATGGCATCCTAGGGTGCATTAAAAAGAGTGTGGCCAGCAGGTCGAGGGAGGTGATCCTCCCCCTCTCCTCTGCCCTGGTGAGGCCGCATCT
>VZSC01006299.1:295088-322566 GCA_013398225.1 Steatornis caripensis | reverse complement strand
GTGGTGCCCAGTGACAGGACAAGGGGCAATGGGCACAAACTGGAACACAGGAAGTTCCACCTGAACATCAGGAGGAACTTCTTTACTGTGAAAAGGGTGCCAGAGCCCTGGCACAGGCTGCCCAGAGAGGCTGTGGAATCTCCTTCTCTGGAGATATTAAAAACCCGCCCGGACGCATTCCTGTGCCCCCTGCTCTAGGGGCAACTGCTCTAGCAGGGGGGTTGGACTGGGGGATCTCCAGAGGGCCCTTCCAACTCCTGCCATCCTGTGAATCTGTGTTCAACTCGATATTAAAGCAATGACATTACCAAAATAAATGGTTCTACTTGTGAGTTTTGAGTTGAAAAGGTGCCACAACAGTTGCTGAAAGAAGAAAAAAGCCAGTAAAAATTGAGGTAAAAATAAATTAAAAGGATATACTAGTGTGATGAGAGCTCAGCTATAGTTGACCAGAATTTTATTTTTCTTTCTCCTTCATGGGATTACTTATTTGAAATGGAGATTAGTGCCACATAATCATCCAAATACTAATTCTCTCTCTTGCTACCTATGTGCTTACCTGCATCCTAAAAGATCCTAGGGTCACAGTTTTGTGACATGAAAAGATCACAGATTTTGCCAGTTCTTTCATGTTGACCGTTCTCTGATTATGTTAACCTTTGGTAATTACAGAACTGGGACATGAAATTTGAAGATACACTCTTTCTTAAACTATCAATCTAAAGGACTCCCATAATGGAGTCCCTCAGTGAATAAAGCAGTATGAGGAAAGCAAGTTATTTGCATTGACTATTCCACCTTTGATCTTTACTTTTCTTGAATGTGGGAGTCTAAGTAACAAAGATACTTTGTGAGGAGTTTGAGGAAACAAGACAAGGAATTGTTGAATCTGGAAGAGGGATCATACAAGCCTAACGTGGAACCAATTCTGCTGAAGCCTGGTCTAAATTCATAGTATGAGGAATCAGAACCAAGCCTCTCTGGCTTTAATGTCAAAACTAATGTATGACCACTATCTAATCTTAATTCTTTAAGAAGCACCAGAACTACGTTATATTTTTAAGGGCTGTTTTTATCAGTCCCTAATCTCATTATCCAAAAACTGTCACAAGTCCCATTCTCTGCACCTTCAAATCATGCTTCAGCTGGCAGGAGTCCTTATGCAAAGCATTTCTAGAAGAGGTGTTTAAGGCACTCACTCAGCCACAGAAGGCACAGGCTCTAGCAGTTGATGCCATCACTTTCAAATTAGTGCACTGAATACTTGTGGAGTCTTACCTTGATGGTCCAGTCAAAATTGTATCAGTGAGCCCTACTTCTTGCCTATGCCCTACATATACCTCTCCTACATGGAGCTCTGTCTGTACAAAATTGAGTATTGTCAGTCACTGAGCTCATGTTTATCACTACATGATGTTGTAGCACTATAAAAATGTCAAATTTCCTGGAAAAGGAATGTCTTCACAGCATGTTATTGTGCCATGTGAGAGTTTTCAGTCCCGAAGGCAGAATAGCTTAGCCACATCAACGTCTTTGATTTCCTTCTAACTTCCATCAGCAGAGCCTACTATCTCTGTCTCTGACTCCTGGTATGATAATGGCTAAAGTTTAGATGAAAATGGGTCTATGTGAAAGGAATGTTCTTGCTTATGTGCCTCTATGTGACAGCAAAAGCACTATCAGTGATGGAAATGAAGTGATAACAACAATCATAGCACATACATCAACCACAGTAAGATGGTGTTAAGAGCTACTCAAAAATTATTATTTTTTCCCTGTAAAAGCACAAAAACCAAGAAAAATCTGAGCACTCAGAAGCTCAAGAGAGGGATAATACCCTGACATTCAGTGTGCAGGAGGGCAGGGTACTAATGGACACATGAATAAATAGCCAGAGACTCTTGTATGCCCCGGCTAACTTGTAAACACATGTGGGTTCCACATGTTCATTGGTGATTGAAGTTGGTTTCAGTCTCTAAACAGAAGGCTTGGCAAGCAAGTCCTGGAATCTCTGGCTTTTTATCAAACCTGAGATGTTTGCTCAAGAGAGCCAGTCAACTTGCCCTTCAGCAAATGTGCCCCTCCAAATGTTGCTGCAAAGTTCCCACATCGCTACATCTCCAAAACTGTCTGGTGGATGAAATAAGACTTTAAAAAATGGAAGTTAAATTTCCTTACTTGCTTGTGTATCTGTGTTATCAAACTATGTAAATATAAGATCTTGTTTTTACATGCCACAGTTATAGCAAAGTGTTTAGTATTTTACTCAAAAGGATAAATCAAAGGATAAAGCATTTTCCAAACTGGCTGCAGAGAGGAGCACCAGGGACAGTGTTCCTGTTCTCATCCAGGACAGCATGCACCAACTGCTGTTCAGAGAGCAAACTGAAAGCTAACAGGAGTGCTGGGAGTGCTGGGAAAGCTAACGGGAGTGCGGCTGGGTCATTTTGTCCTGGGCAAGACAAGGTAAAAGTCAGGAAGATATTCATGCTGAAGTGCAGCAGTAAACATTTTCTGGGAGAATGACAGTTTCAAAAAGCATTTTTTTTTTTTTGACTGAGGACAAAATCCATCCTCAAATTTTCATGAGGCAGTAAATAAAACTTGGAACATGCTGTTTTCGTCCTGCTGAAGTACTTTGTTTTGTTTCTGAACTTTAAGGCCGCATAAAAGATTAAAAAGCAAAGTTTTGAACAGAATAAATACATTTCAGGAGGAAAAGATGTATCTATTATTTTATAGTCTTAAAATACTTTGCCATTTTAATTCTTTTTTCACAGTGTCTTCAGTTTTAGGGTTATCAAATAACAACTTTCACAAACATTAGCAAAGGATTCCTGATATCTTCTATTCAGAGATGTAGAAAAAAAGCCAAGGAGCTCTAAGAATACTGATAAAACCTGCATTTGATCCAGAAATGTCGTTATTATTATAACACATAGACACATATGAACTTCTGAAATATTTTATAATGTAAATAGATTTTTAAAGTATGTTTCTAATGATGGAAGATTAGGAGGAGGAAAAGTTCATAACTTTATTTTTATAGAAAGTTCATAATTTTGGTACACTGAGGCTGTGCTTTCTGGGAGTTCAGATATGATATCATTGATTTAAGGAACAGCCAAGGTCTTTAATCCAGAGATACTGGCACAATCAACATTCTGTTCTGGCCTTTTAAGCCAAAGTATTTGCACACATTTTTTCTTCAGCTTTCCCTTCTGCTTAGAACCTCATGCCTGTCTCTACAAGTGTATTCCTAAAATCTGAGAGATGTTGAAGTACTTTATAAATGATACTAAATAATTAAGAAAGACACTTCTTGATGCACATTAGATACTTCTTCAGAGAATGTGATATCCCTGTTTCCTCCGTGGGTCCTTATATCTGAGGATAGTCTGTATTTTCCTGGAATGCATTACAGGAGTTTTGGATATCTGAACCCCCCAGAAGGGTAAGCTCTGAGACATAACATAGACCCAGAATACAGGAAATCTTTAAGTTGCCTAAGATACAGTACATTTCCCTTTACTACGAGCCACTAGTACTACATCCTTTAAATCAGAAATAGTCTTTTTCAACAGACATGTATATGAAACATCCTAAATTATCTAAGGGGCTTCATAAAGCTTATGGAAAATAAACTTTACCAGTGAAATCCTATGTCTCCGAAAGGTGATACAGGAATTAAAAACTTCATAATTAATATTGTGTGGGTTTGAGTTTTTTTTAAACCACTATATTTCTGAACTCTATAAGTTTGAAGGAGGCAGTCAATGAATGAGAAAGACAACAGAGGACATTTCTAAGGTCCTAACTTTTGTGTTAATTATCAACCTTCCAGAGATCCATATAATGTCCAGTGATTTGTCTCTCTCCCTCTTTCCCTTCTTCTTTTCATAAAACAATCAAACAAACAAAAATCAACAAATAAAAATGTCTGAATTAAAAGTCTGAATTTCAGAGACTGCTGACACAGATTCAGAACACAGAACATGTTTTTATGTAGAGGTGAAATACTAAAGCTAACAAAACTCATCTGAAGGCTGAACTGCATATTGACAGCCACCTGACACCCAGTAAGTTCTGGTTATTTTTGGCATAAACTGGAACTGTAGAGATTCAGGATGCGTTTCTGCAGGTGTGCGATCTTGCTACCATCTAGTGGCTAAAATAAATCTGTGCACTATTCTTTCCATGCCACTATTCATGTGCTGCAAATATCTGTATCTGCCCTAAAAACTTTTTGGAGATCTATGCATCAGCAAAGATGTGCCAGGTGAGAAAATTATAAAATAGCGCCAGGAATGGAGAACAAAAAGGGTTTGTTTGTTTGTTTGTTTTTTTACGGATGAGTAGGAAGGTATGATTTCTTTACAAAATAGATATATTTCATAATAGTATTACAGGATTTTAGACCTCTACTGATTTCAAAAGAGAATTCTGGGAAGCATTTAATGCTGACTCTTTCTAACATTCAAATACCAGCATAGCAGATCTCACTCTCAGTCTTCAAAGACAGACATAGTGACTTACTCCGATAGAGACAATGAGAACTGATAACCAATGGCAAAAAATCTGGTATACTGGATATTGGACCTGAAGATAGATATTGTCTAGACATTCTTTGCTGCATCCTGAGTTTAACAGTTGGGTGTAGTTAGTGGAATAGAAATAGAGGCATCCACTCAGGATACGATGATATTGTACCGGACAGCAACAAAACATAACAAATAAGCTGCTTAATCACCGCTCATAGGTCTCTTCAACCTTGTTGCTTCTGCATGGTCAAACCCATTGGCCCCTTGCATGGACAAATAGTTCTATTTCTGATTCCATGATGTGGAGCAGGTTTTTTCTGTGCATTTTTACCAACAGCTACAATACTGACCCTACTGTCTAGTGACAGACACACAAATAAAGAATAAAAGTTGAGTTCAGGAATGATGAATGGCTTGGAGCTTCTGGTAACCCTAGGCAGAGAGTCCAGTTATTAGATGAATCTTTCCATTTGATCTTCTGAAATAATTTATGCACATCTAAAACAGAACCTAGTGAGTACTTAGATCTTTTTGGACATACGATTTTTGAGAAGGATCTGTGATGTGGAAAACATTATCCACTCAGTTTTTCATGGAAGTCAAAATGGTGTTTTGTAGTATCTCAAGGCCATGCTAATGATCAGAGCTTTACTGTAGCTTTCCTTAGGGAAGGATTAGTAGCTTTTAGAAACAAGTTCTCTAAGCAAGCCAGAGGAAAGTTTGGCAATAGTAAAAGTTATTTCTAGTTTTATCATCAGGGAAATCAAGGCACCTAATATTTTACAGGAAGTCTGATTCAACCCAGCATAGAGAACAGTACCGGTAATTTTCACAACCCTGTCTTCACCACAGGTTCATACACTATAGCTGATTTCAAAAGTGATTTCTTGTGTTAGTAAAGGTGCTTTATGTTAAAACCTTAGTTTTCAATGTGATCTGGATGCCAAAATATTTATTTCAAGACTGTTTCTACTGTCTTTTGAGATCCCTCAAAACTACAACTGTTAGCACTTATTTTCTTATGTGTTCCAGACCTTGAAGCCTTTGCTTCTTCCCTTAACCTTAGGTAAAAGACTAGCCTAAAGGTAATAGGTAAGTTGAAGTAAATACTGTAAATAAAAGAAATGGTACATTAAGAAATGCCGCAGGAACAGATGGAGGAGAATCAATTTCCAACCAATAAAACACACAGGATGAAGAGTGCTCCGGAAAAGTGTGGGAATTAAAGTAATCTTCTTCCCAAGTTTTAAATATTTGACCTCATGTGAGTGTTGATTTCAGCTCACTATAACAGAATGGGCTAGAAATTATTACTAAAATGGAAACATGAAAGTAAGTTCAACCACATCGGTAACTCTTGGCAGGCCATGATGCACAACCTGCACATGTTCAGTCTCCCTACAGCCTCTTCTGTTGCTGAGCCAGTACCTGAGGCGATGTCCAGTGTATGAAGTCATAAAACAAGAGACATTGTGGAGCTGCATTTGGGCCAGGAAATGCATCACATAGCACAATTCAGAACATAATGGTTTTGAACTAGAAAGCCCACACCATAGCTGCAGGCTCAGGGCTCCTTCTTCCTCATAACTCCATGCACAGCATGCTTCTATGAACTGAGGACAGCTAGTATCTAGCTACACAATGAACAAAGAGACATTAGCTTCATCTAGAAGCTGGTAAGGTTGCAAGACTAGCTCAGAGTTGGAAAGTTTCAGGCCTGCTAATGTTTCAAGCATGCACTATAGATTAATATATTTTTAAAGAAGCTATCCGCCAAACTAAAAGCATCAAGGCAATTTGGTGGTCCATTGTGTGGAAGGTGCTTTGAGGTTGAACAAATTTTCACTACAGATCCAGCAGCCTCAATGAGCACATGATTTTTCTATAAGTCCTCATATTCCATTAGCCAAGAGTCAGGCTTCAGCAGAAGGGCACAGGTAACTCACATCTGCATTAGGCAGGCTGGCACGGGCCAGTAAATGAACGGCACTGGATTTGGTGGAGAAGTTGGTGTAATAATGACAGAAAGCTGTGCTGGAAATGATCTCTGTTTTAATCTCTGCCTTTTCCTGCTGACAGGGTCCACTTCAACTTTTTTCTGTTACAAAGAATTTGTAACATCTTCAAGAAAACACTCCTAGTGTTTTACATTGCAAGACTTTCCTGTAATCTAATCTCAATTATCTCGTCAGTATTAACAGAGAAAGGAGATCCTTGCTTTCCTTCTTTTTTTTCTGCACATTTTTTAATATTTGAGCATCAGTAAGTCATTCTGTAATTTTCTCTTTGCTGACTAAGCAATCCTGATTAAATACGCAACTTTTGAAGGAAAGACAAAGATCCATTTCCTTCTTTGTCTAATCAAGGTCTAAAGGCATATTGGGATGCGCAGAACTGATCGCTCTTAATTCTGGAGAGGCGTGGTTGCTGTAGATTGTTGTGAATATGAAACTGGATCACTAGCTGCCGTATTTCTAGCCAAGCCAGACATACCTGGGTTTGTGTTCCTTGCTGATACAAGTCTGCAGAGCTCTGTGGAGTTCTTTTTTCCCACAGCTACCACAATAACCCAAAACTTGGTAAATCACTTTAAGATTACAAAAATATATATATGTGTGTATATTAATTATGATAGATCAAGAAATTCTGATATAAAGATAAGTTCACATGAATATATATAATTTTTACCTTCCTTGTCAACAGCCCTCTGTTATTAGGCGTTTACATCCCAACTGATATAAACTGAATCACATAAACTCATGTTCAAATTTAACTGAGTCTGCATTTGTCTCAGTTCTCAATTTCCTATGTTTAATCTGGACTTCCAAGGGAATAACAATGCTTTGTGACCAGGTTGCAGGTGTTTGGAGGAGCTATGTGAGCTCTGAAATTGTCATAGTCTTGTTCTGCCTCTGCAGTGAGTTCCAGGTGTGGCTTTCATTTTCAAACAGAAAAATCCCTCTTACAACATTCGGTAGACAAATCCATCCCTCTAGCATGTTGGTCTAGCCTCAGTTCTTACTTTAACAAGCTGTACTACAGAACTCATTATCTGCTATACAAGCCTGAATTTGTAGAATTCAGTCCTCAGTTCATGTCTGAGCACACCTCTGATGGCAGGACCCTCACTCACCATAGGAACTTACACTTCAGCTGGTTGCATTCCCCAAAATCCCACGTTTTGCAGGGCTGAATTCTGTGTTTGTTGCTCATATATGAAAAACAGAGACTTCAAAACAAACCGAATGGCTTTCTTGTGCCTGCCTTGTGGCACTATGGAAAAGTGAGATCCCTTCTCTGGATCTCAGCAGAAAATGCTGCACTACCTGTCTTTGATGCTGCCTTCTCAGGCCAGGCTGAACCTGTAACTCTCTCCTTCATGGATGGTGCTATTGCACCTCTGCACTGCTTTTCTTCTGATTGCTCTGTCTGCTCCCGCTCCTTTAATATGTTGTCTTTTTTGGATAAAAACACTGACAGATGGCATGTCTTTTATTAATCCTCCATTGTAGTTCTCTTTTAATTATAGCAGCGTATCATGGTTCCAGGCTTGCAAAGAATCCTACTAAAGTGGTAAAGTTGTCTGTACCTTTCATTGACAGCTTGTCTCTTGTCTTGCCAGAGATATTTTTTTAGACTTATCTAAATTATAGGGATCGAGAAGAAAAGAAAGCAGTCTTTCTCCCTCTGAATTATATGATAGAAGTGTCACTGGAGTAATATGATGATTATAGGCTGAAAAGAAATTGAAGTTTTCCAGTTCTTGCTAATACTTTTCAGAGATATAAAATATCCACAGATCTTCAAGGGACCCTTCAAACTTTTATCAAGCAGGATTACTGCTGTATTTCTGAGGTGTTATTTTATACCTGAGGATTGTAAAATGCATAGATTTACCATAGATTTACCAACAGAGTCAATTACTTAAGCAAAATTCTTGCGCAGCTTAATGTTAAAATAGGACTCAAGCATCTATTTGTCTTTACTGTATTTAAATTCAAAACATTTCTAGGGAGAAAAGATATTTTCCTATTGTCAAGGGCATAAAGCACCAAAATTAAGGGGAGAGTGTGAAGGGTATTTAGGCTTAAAACTGAAACTGAAATTGATGAGGGCTGAGCCTTTAGCTATCTTTTATACATCTGTTTGCTTAGCTGAAGGAAAACATCAGCTGTGTCCAGAAAAATTACAGGGAGGAACAATCTTTCTTTTAAAACTCATGAAGTTAAAGGATCATTTATAGTAGACGTATACTTTAGTTTTCCTTAATTTGTAATTGCTATGATAGTTTTTCTTTCAGAAAGACAACTGATGGAATCAAGCCGGCAAAAGCAACCAGGTTAAAATCTCAGTTTCCAGTTAACATTTATTCAATGAGAACACAATGCTCTTCTGCAAAGATTTTTCTTTTTGTAATATATTCTATCATGCACCTCTGTAATTAAAAGTGAGCTTATACCAAGAGACAACACAACTTAAGAGATCTGTGGGAAGGGACTAGGCCTTTTGTCTACCTTTGATTAACAGGTGGGAGAGAGATGAAGGATGATTAGCAGGTGGGAGATAGATGATGGATGAATTTAGATTGAGCCAGAATTACACATAATATTTGGCTTTTCTAAATTTCCAATAATTAGAATAAGGCAGCCTTTCTCTGCTCAAAAATGTTCTATTCATGAAAAATTGCAAACATATATAAAGACTCATAGATTAAAAGAAACAAGAAAATAGAGAATATCTGATACTGAACTAAAAAGTAATTTGTATTCCAGGATCTGGCATTTACTTTGTCATCTCTGGCAACATCATTATTTGATTTTTCATTCTGTGAACTGGCCATTGTCCACCCTTTTTTGTCCACATGAAAGAACAATACCTTGAAAGCTGGTGATATCTTTTCAAAGAAGTGAGGCATCTGGGATCCTAACGGCTTTAATTCCTACATGGAGATTATCTGTTTAGGTAATGAAGATCCATAAATATCTGCACAGATGAGAAAAATTTAGTGGGATAAATAAACAGTTAGGACAATAATTTGGCAAAATTTCAAAGTGCATAGTCAGAGAAGCCTAGTGTGATGTTTGCCTAATATTATTGCTTTAATAACAGCTCATAGTCCCCCACAAACAAATAGATTCATGGAGGAAACACGGGACTGATGTGGAGATGTGCTGCCATGGAGAGGTAAGGCTTCCCTCTGCTCCCAGGATAGCTCTCCACAGCACTGCTTTGAGCCATTGCACTCATATGGCCCATGTGAAAACTGGATGCAGAAAGGACAAACTCTTGTTTATCAATTCTTTCTGCTCCCTCCTTGGTTTTATCATATTCCACAGAGGGGATAAGTATCAGGGGGAAAAAAAACAAAACAAAAACAAAAAACTGGGGAAAAAACAAAACGCTTTTGGAGATCCAACTTTCTGAGATGTACAGCTACAACTTGTGACTGAAGAAAAGGTCACAAGCCAGAAGAAGAAGGTGTGAGCCCATTAAAGTTACTGTGCTACTCCAATCTATATTAGGTGAGTAGCTGTTCTTGCACTGTCAAGTATCACATCATATCAAACAGGCATCAGGTACAATACAAGTATCGAAACTTCTCTGCATTTGCTTTGCTTTAGTGATGTCTTAGTTCTGCTTTGCACATTGGTCTCTCACTAAAACTAACTATGTTGTTATTTTTCTTTTTTTTCTCTGCATTGAACATATTTTGCTACGTTTCCATCTGAAATCACACATGAGTGAGAGGAGAATAGAACCTTAAAGGTTGTGTCAGAATCTGCTTTCTCATTACATTTAGATTTTTGTGCTTATACAGTTTGTGATGGTGTATTCAAGAGAAAGAGAACAATTTCAGTTATGACTTCTGGAAGAGAGCTGCAGTAACAGCAGGTCCTAAAGTCAATATTAATGGAATTTTGCTGTTCTGATAACATCCTCCTGTTATGCTCTGTAGAGATTACATCCCATGTGAGTACCTTTACAGAATCTACAGCATGACTTGTCTGTCTTATAAAAGATGTTTTCCAAGTAAGGTATGATTCTTCCAACAAGGACTATAGAAGTAGGGAAAAAAAACCAACTTGTTTTTTCCTAGTAATAATCACCTGTTCCTGGGGTATTTTCTTTCTTATTTTCAATACTAGTGTCACAGTTGCCATGCTATAATACGTAGAATGTGCAGCTACAGAAGTCAGACAGAGTAACTGACATGTCTGAAGTTAAACAAAGTTCCACATACAAGTATCAATTTTATAAGTCTGGAACATTCTACACCTAGATTCTAGAATAAGATCTGACAGTCCTAATTAAGATGTGGCTCTTCATGATGTCTATCAGAGTGACTCAGCTATATTTCTAGTGATTGCGTTGAATGAAAGATTTGATCTCAAGCCTTTTCCTTGAGGTGACTTAGTGTTTCTTTTCCACCTCCATTTTTAACTGCAAATTAGAAAAGAAAATCTCACCTTAAAAAAATTATAATTTCTTTCACAAAAAGAAAAAGAAATTGAAAGTATCGTGTCACTTGATCACCAAAATTAAAAGGCAGCTAACAATGAGCAATCAATAAGAAACATTTCACTCTTAGAGTCCTTTAATCTACCTGAGCATTTTCAATTTCCATCACCTGATTGGAAGCAAGACTGTAGACCGAGAAAACAATCTGACCTTTCTTCTTGAAGGCTTTGGAAACTTTTGAAAAAATGTTTCTAAAATTTCAAGTTAGAAGATCACATTATGTCTGTCTCATCCTCGTATCTCCACATCCACTTGAAGTTAGAAGACATTCACTTTTAGTTTAATGGTACTTTCTTTGAAGATATGTACCTGATCGTGGGCAATCCAGTAAGCAAATAAGCCAGTTAATGGATCAACTGTGGTTATTTGGGGGACAAACCATTATTGTCACAAACTTACAGCTTTATATGGTTTATATAATGATAGAAGTTGTTACTTAAAAAAAATCTCAAAGTAGTGGCACTTGAATTTAAGACTACTTAGATGTCAAAGGTCCCATGATAGACACTGCAAGTCTGGGATTCAATTCAGTTGTCTAAATGCCGTCATTTTGTTGAAGGATTTCATTTTACCTCCAGAGCAAATAAATTAATGTGCTCTAGGAATTTCTTGTTGCTTGCTCATTTTATGCTATCTATTGTCACTAGCAATAGAGTGATTCCTTGCCTTTTCTTTTTTTTTTTTTTTATTTTCAGAAAACGAGAGTCTATTCTAGGTCCTCCATCACATCTGCCAGGCTTATAAGGAAGTATTTGAAATCCAAAAGTATTCCAAATGTTCTTAGGGTTTTGCAAATGAACTGGCCCTCATGCACCACTCCAGAAGAGCAGAGCTCTCCCACACGTCCAGTGTCATGTTTACGAGCCATGTGCTGATGTCTCAAATATAGTTGCAGGCTTCACTGACTGTACTGGCTGGAATGTCAGTAACTATGAGATCTTAGACATCTAGCTTGTATAGACAACTAAATGTAGGCGTCTTAATCTTGAAATGAACCCCACACAAAGTGACAAATTAGTCATTGGAAAATGACAGTTTTGTCATCATATGTCATGTATGATTTCCATGAAAAGTTAGAATAGCACTTCATAATTCATTAAATAAAGTAACTTTTTTTGGAAATAGTGTGTCCTTCAACCTAATTAAAAATATGGTGGATGCGGAAATGGAGAGGAGTATTTGAGAGGAGTAACTCACGCCTTCCCGTAATTTCCATTTTATATCTCAGTACCCAAATCCAGAAACAGAGTGGGTAAAAGTAAGTTGCTATAGCTACATTTATTGAAGAACATTATGTTATTATAACTGCTTTCTAAAGAACGAAGAAACAGCTGGATGGGAGCTGTGGAGAAAGGAGTGTGAAAAAGAAAAACTACTACCACCGCTTGAGGAGGTGGGAAAGAAAGGAAGGAGAGAGGGAAAAGAAATGTGGCAGACATTTCTCTACACCCCTCTGGGAAGACTTGGGCTGTACTAAACACCTGACTGGTGATAGCAGTTCATGCACTCATGCCTTGCTCATCCGCATTAGTGACAAGAATAAGTAACAAACATTAAAGTGGATAAAGACTGAGAGAGGAGATCAAAAGCCACTGAACTTGCAATGTGAAGATGCTGAGGAACATAACATTTAATGATTTTGGAGAATGATCTTTGTCTCATGGAAATCACTGAGAATTCTGTGATTAAAACTAATCAGCAAGAACACAAAGGGCCAGTGAAGATCAGCAGAACAATGCCAGACTAAGGAACTGTATAACATAAATGGGGCACCCTGAACCAGATCATCCTGGGACTATCCAAAAGGAATGGAGGGACCATTGTCCCCAGTGGGAAGCCCCCCAAGAACCAAGGACAGTCTCTCCCAGAGCACCTTGCAGTCTGAAAGGGTTACTGTCTACACAAGTGGAGGCCTCATTATAGGATACCAGAGGAAAAAGGCTTGGGGATTACATAAAACTTATGGTGGGATATTGTAAATGAATTGTGGGAATGTATGAGACATTATAGGATGTTTAAAGGAGGACCAAAAGTGGGAAAAGGAGCAGTCAAGGCAGGTTCGGAAGGAACAAAGAGGAAAAAATTGAGAGGAAAGGGGATAAAACAAGCTGGTCATGTGTAAATGTCTTTTCTTTGTACAATTGTGAGACTTGATTTCTTCATTTCATAATCCAAATCTGTCCTGACTGCTTATTAAATCCTCTTTCTAATTATCTTCTGTGTGGGTGTGCTCTCTGTTCTGAGTGGGTGTGTGTGAAAGCTGGTGAACTTCCAGCTGAAGTAGCCAGCAAGTAGGATAAAATGTACCAGATATTGGATAAAATGTACCAGCTACTGGAGTGCAGTCACAAGTCTCCAGGGCTCATATGACTGGGTACAAGCAAATGAGGAGATCAGGACATCTGAGGATTGACTATGGGCTACACTGAGAATCTAAAGTTCACCACAGGAGTGATTAATATTTTGTGTGTGTGTATATATATATATATATATAATTTTTCCCCCACTATTGAATTTCCATCTCTACAAGCCAGAAAGCAGGAACAGGATCAGACCATCCACAGTGTTCACGTTTGTGTGAGTGCTACATGCCTGGTGCTGGCTATGAGCTGTTGTTTGCCTGTGCTCATCCATGTGGCCACCTGTGCATGTGTGTGCGCATGCATGCGCATGTATGCCTTGTAAATACATACTCAGCCTTGCTACTGGATGAACCTTGGGACACAAAGCCACAGCAATCTCACACCTATCAGGATATTGCTTTTAACTGACTCTGACAAGAAATATGCTTGCCTTTCTGGTGCATGAGAAAATATGATACTGCCAGCTAAGATAAACAGAACTGCCATAATTTACCCACTAAAAATATATTATTCTATTCTAGATATTCACACTTTAAGGGAGATACCAGTTTATTTTCTGAAGCAGAGGTGCTTAGTTTACCTTTTAATAATGGTCCTATATGGGTTTCTGAAAAAAAAAAAAAGAAATATTTTAAGCAACAATGGCAGTATTCCAATAAACTTGGGTTTGGAATATCCAGAAATAATGCTGTGTTATTGCTTGGAAGTGTGCAACTGTGTCCTTATTCTGGATATGAATATATCAAAACAATAGTAATTGTCTTAGCTTCATATAAAATAAAGTATGTTGCTACTTATAAATAAGAGGGCAAAAGTGGACTCTGATGTGATTCACATTGATTCTTTAATATAAAGATACTGCATTTTTGGAAGAAAAGATACACTATGCATATCAATCTTGTGCGAAAGAAGCTATATTTGTTAGCACTGCTATTGTAGCTCACAGTTTTTCAATAAGTCTGAGGAAATGGTGCTCTGCAGGAAACACTGTGAAGTTAAGCAATTATGGAAGCCCAGAAGAAATGCATGTGTGTAGTAAGTATCAGAAAGGAATATTACTCTCACAGGAATTATTAATTGTTCTGTTTCAGCTGGCTTTCTCAGATAATATGCCAGGACTCAGACAAGTTGGAAAGTACACGGGTAATTTATGATACCAAATGTGTTGTAGTTTGGAAGGTCAAAGACATATAAATTCGCAAAACATAGAAACAGTCTTGAAGAAACTAGCATTCACGCCTTTGTGTTAAAAAAAAAAAAGACAAAAAAAGGGCTTAAAGGCTCTAGGTCATGGCATCAAATCCATTGTTATTTCAAATAACTATGTCATACAGATGTCACAATTTAACTTAACTTACCTTAAAAATTGTTAAAGATTCTTTGTCTCCATTTCTCCACAATATTTAGTGGAATTTAGTTAAAAAAAAAATCATTGGTTTATAATAAACAAATCTAATATTTAGAATTCTTCCAATTTTTGTCAAAAATTTACTCTTGGTATGTTTGCTCTTGTGCCAACATTGCCCACTAATATGCATGGGCATTTTTTAATTTTTTTATGCTTATGCTTCTTTAACTATTAAAACCTCTTTTAAGTGTGTTTTAAACTTAAGAAACCAAGAGCTGTTTGGGCCTTGGATCTGCATAGTTCTGTACAGCCATGTACTGCTAGTGATCGAAAATTCTTCCTCAGCTCCATGGAAATGAAGTATAACTCAGTCCTTGTCTCAAATATTTTTAAGCTAATTAGTACACAACTATTCTGTTCTCAGCCTCTCAATCCTTCATTGCATCAGTTCTAACGAAAGAGCAAAGTCCACACAGTTCTACTGATTTGCAGAGTATGACATTGAGTTGTACCAGCCCAGCGTCCTACAATGACATAAAATTTTAATAGGAAGGGGACGATTATTTCTGAAATTCAGATCTGTTGTGATTCTAGTAATATGCTTAATTGATTTTAGTGCAATGAGCACTTTCTTGCTTTTAATCCATACACAACATTTCAAGATGCCTGCTGTTAGTTTGTTCTAATGGGAGTCTGATGAAAAGCCATTTCAGGCATTGATAAGGTTGAGTTTCTGATAAATATAGGCAACTTTCTTGAAAATGATGCAGTTATAGTCTAGGCAACATGAAGAATTTCTGCAGATGCAGTTTCCTGTGTTCATTTAAATGGTATTGATGTTCTGCAAGCCTCGTTTTGCCCCAATACGGTAGCTAAATGCATTGTTGGACAAGACTGGAAACTGACAACATCAGTGACATATTTATTCCATTTATTAAGTCAGTTGTCACTCTTTGGCAGCTTTCCCATCCTCAAATTATCTTCAGGATACAAAGTAACCAAGGTGGAAGAGAACAATTTGTCTTTGGTATGGGTTATGGAGCTGAAATTTTTCACAATCATTTTGTTTGAGATGGATTTGTTTGCATGTTGCATTGATGTTTCTATTCTTCTTTCTTTATTAAGACCAAGAGCCTCTGGATATGAAGCTTAAGAAGTCCATTTCCTCTTGACAGCTTCACCTTTCCACAGGGACTGAGGTGCTATCCTCACCTTCAGCCCTTAGTGGTGGTGGTTGTTTTCTTCGCTTTGGGAATAATAATTTCCAAAATGATTTTGGAATCAAGCAGACAGACAACCAGCCACCTGCCAGCTGCCAAACAGTAAGCATCCTGTATGTGCTAAGACAGATCATGGGATAAAATGGGGCCTCTTGGGTTGTAATATGAGTTAGTCCTGCCATATAATGTTATTGATTAACTTATAAAACTCTAGCTTAAAACAAGTTGTATTTTTGGCCTTGGGGAGGGCAATTTTGATATCCCACCATTCTGCTGGTAAGACCCAAAATTACAAGAGGTCTGTTACCACGTAACTGTGCTATACAGTAGTTCCCAGTGTAACGTATACACTGTGGTACAGCTATAACATTAGCCACAGTACTGCTCCCTCAAACAAAGGGGATTGCCTGTTTTGAGCACCTTGCATAATCAAAGCTGAAGAGAAGTATGGGCAAGTGTGCCACTGCTGGCTTGCACTTTAAGACAACATTTTGCATTAACTTCTTTTACAGATAATGATAGGCTCATGCTTGAGGTATAAACTCTCTTTTTCACTCCCTTCTGAGAAAAGGGCAGGTAATGCTTAGAAAAGTGAGAAATGGAGAATACTAATATTATGAGATTACCTAACACATCCTGCTTTGCCTGAATACGATGGCATAGTCATTATATTAAGACCCATACTTTATATTCCTGTGAAGAGAATTCAGTACCAACTGCAATGAGATAGGGTTGCAGCTGTCATGGCAACCTTAACTCAGAGTTCTGTGTTATATGCCATTAGAACTGCTATATGGAATTTTCTTCTTTTTGTTATTTTCTCCCTTGGATGTCGCACTTCTATCCTTTATCCTCTTGCATAAAGCACTACGGGGATGTGTTACAAACTAATGACTATTATCAGTATTAATAATTAAGTCAGCTTTATTGAAATAGCAGTGTAGTGAGTCTATAAGTAAATACTAGAGGTACTGCTGGTATTTTAATGACAGTAGATCTCCCTTGCTTTCCCTCCTCTCGCATGTGATTTTTATGGTTTATAAGCACATTTAACTCGTGCTCAGGGACCCAGCTCTTCCTCACCAGGAGCTATCCTGCACCTGGGCTCTTCTCAGCCTGGGCTGACCTGCAGTTTGGCAAGACACACTTCAGCAGGGAAGAAAGAGCACTTGTGCAAAGCATGGAAAAATCTGCAAAAAAAAATTAGTTTTTGTTTTAAATATTTGTTAGCATTTGACTGTATGTATGTTATGAATGAGCACAGGCCTTGTGGTACTGTTTGTTCTGAACAGAAAAGCCGTTGAGTCTTGTTTAGGGCTATTACCAGCATTTAACTTTTGTTCTGTATGATTAGTTAATACATGTAGTTTCACTATTTCTGCCAGAAAACATTTGCAGACTAACCAAGAATGACATGAGATACTAAGCAATGAGAAATTCTTTAAAAATATTCCATTCTACTTCAATATACTTTACAATGTTATCCACCTTGCCCGATTATTAAATGTTGTACATTATAAAATTGAAAGAAAAAAAATTGTATTTAAATTAAAAAGTAACCATGGCTTATCTGTCTGGAATGGCTGTAGAAACACAGATTAACATCACTCCCTTGGAAAAATCCTACAAATACAATTTAAATTTAATAGATAATTATTTCCACTTCATAGGACTTTTTGAATAATCCTGTATATTTTTACAGTAAGAGTATTTAAAAACCCAGATTGATTCAAAATCCTCCTCTCACACCCTTACCTTGCATATCCACGTGCGCACACACGCATGCTCATGCACACACACACACACACAAATTCTTTTACAAGGCCATTTTACACAACTGGACAGAATTTCCCTTATGATCCCCCACCCCACTCCAATATTAATCTAGTTTTATAAAACCAGTACTGCTCTGTCTTCACTTCTCTCTGCGTCTAGGCACTTCTCATGTCTGCTTACCACTCATCCCTATGCCAGCTTCTCACACACTGTCAATTTTTTTATTTTTTTGTAACTGGCAGCGTGCTACGTGGATAAATTAGCAGAAACATTGATTTTAGACTCCCCTTGATATCGTAAAGGGGGTTGCAGTTGAAAGAGTTTTTTGCATAAGATCTCCAAGGCTCATAAAAATCCATTTTTATCAGGCTGTCAGACATGCTCCCGATCTACTACCCACAGACATCAATACTTTAAACACTGTTTCTAAAGAAAAGACTCCTGTTTGTGCCATGAAATCCAGTTTCTATTGGGGCAGAAGGGTGTAGCTCTGGGTGTCTTCTCAAAAACGGTTACCCTTATTTTGCTCTGATAAATTTACATGCTTGACCACATCTTCACAGCATCATAAGAACATGCTGTGCCAATATGAAGAAAAGTATAAACTATAGCTGGTCATTGGTTATGTGATTTAGCTTTGCTTTTTTATTCTTCTTACGTATTAGGAATCATTTTAAATTAACAAATAATTAATTAAGTAATAAAAACGTACATTCCCTGTAGTGTCTCTCTTCAAGTGGACATAGCAGAAACATGGACACATGCCAGTGATGTGCAATTCTCTGCACCTCTTTTTTAGTTTCCTTGTGTCCCTTCGCCCAGGCCAAACATTGTACAGAAAGCTGGATGATGAAAGCAGGTACAGATACACCAGTTCTCCACTTTCTCAGCTTTCTTAACGTTAGACCTAGGGGTGACCTAGAAGCTGTTTGAGAAAGGGTCTGACCTCTCTGAATACACAGCTCCCTCCAAAGAGTTTTGAATCAGAACGTCCCTGAGTTTGTCCTAAATGATGCTGGTACTGAAAAGTGACGCTCAATATTTCGGCCTTTTTCGCCAACGCTAAACGTTCAGGAACAGTAACAATAGATCAAAAGAGGGAATTCAGAGCTATCTTTTGGCATAGACAAAACATGGCAAAACGCCGTCGAAAATAAGGTGCATCTCTTCTGTTGTAATAATTCTCAGCTCCTCAAGGAGGAGCTTGTGTGCAAGCTACTGACCAGATTTTCAGCGCGCAAAACATTTTATCTGCATATTTTGTGTTTGATACAACATTCAATCTCACATGATTCTTAATAGCTTAAAATCTTCCATTTGGCAAAGCAAAATGAGCATTCAATTCATATAACTTTTGAGCAACATGTAGTAGACTTCTAAAAAGTAATGGTTTCCTATTTTTTAATCCAATATCCTAAGACTTAGGCAGAAAATCATAATTCACGTGGCATTGAAAGAGTAGACCTGAGGTACAGTTACATAGCTGACAGCCACTGACTTTGAAAGACTCTTCTGTTGAAACTGGGATTTTGCAGTGGGGGTGTATGTCTATTATTTTCCCAAATAAGGTAGACTCAAAACATTTCTGGTTTTAATATGCCAAAAAGATGAAATATGGAAAAGACTGCAACTTTATGTTGCTAACATCACATAACTTATTTATACAAGTATTTGGATTTTTGTGTGAGGAACAATCTCAAGCGTATACTCACTGATCAAATGTTTTCTTTTTTTTTTTCATTCAACACATTTACGAAATAACCATTAACTCCTTTCATACAGACAGATAGTCCCATCTTTCACTCAAAATGGTTGTTAAAAATAATTCTTTTAGTCTGACAGAAGTACTACATGAGAAATGTTTTCTAATTCTCCCAGTTGGGCAGTATGCAGCTGACTCACAAAGCAAAAGCTCCTTATCCGACAGTTTGAAGAAAAAAGTTTTATTTAATTCAGCACTTTTCCATGGAAATTTCATTGTCCTCTGACCCTGTTCTCAGCAAACTACTGAACAGATTTGTTGAAAGTTTCCAGAGAAATTCAGCCTGAGGCAGACACCTGGTGCTTAAATTGCAAGCCGTCCAGTTAAAGTTTAGAGAGGTAATGTGCCTGAAAATCGAATTTTAAAGTAGAAAATGTAAGGCAATTTAGTAAACTGTGCTACCAGCACTAACTGTAATCTGCAAATAGTTAAACATCTGAACCTCAAAATATATAGTATAGTGCTTTAGGTTTGCGTGATTAATAAAATCCATTTCTTCAAATGGTAGCTCTTAGCATTAGTTTCTAACCAACAAATCAAACTAGGACAGATCAGAGAGTTGAATCATTACTGTCTGACTGTCATTCACTAACAAATCTGAAGGATTTCCTGGTATTTTGCTGAGATATCAGAGTTCCCAGAATGTGGGACATTTTGAATATCCAGACACTAGCCTGCCCAGGAAACACATTAAACTTCTCCCGACTAATACTTTTTTCCATTTAAAGAATGCCTATGGCAGATGATGAGCTGCCTTGAAGAATTATGAATGAAGAGAAAGAGAGCTGTGAAATGTAACGTTGTTGTCAACACTGCAGAAGTTTGAGAACTTATACATTGGAAAGTACATGGCAAAGAAAAAGTTATCCTGTGAGAAGGATGGAGAACACATGATCTCATACATATCAAAATGTAAACTCATGCCAGTTCTTTGCTGTTCAAAGATGGGCACTCAAGTTATGAATATTTCTTTAAGAAAAAAACTCGAAAATTATTTGTGTTTTCTAGACTATGAGTGAGAGTGAGATTTAGTGGCTAGAACCTGTGAGAGAAAGCAGTAATCAAACACTGAGCTAATATGTAGCATGTGCAATTCAAAGTAGGATTTTTAGGGATTTATAGCTTTAAACTTTTTTCAGGGTTTTTTTTTTTTTTTTTACATTAAGACAAAGAATCATCCACACAATTTAAAAAAAAATAGTTTCACAAAGAGCCTGAGAACTCACTGAAATCCATGGAAGCTACTGAATACATCACCTACTGAAAAACAGGACCAGGTTGACTTAGGCGGTGAAGCTGAGATTCATCATATACAGCCTTTTCAGCACCTCAGTCTTAACTTAAAAGCCTTATGCCCTCTGGCTTAAAATGAGGTGTGCTTCATACAGTACTGAGCTTTAAAAGTGACGAATATATACTGAAAAACTTGAATGAAGCTTACAGTAGGAAGATAAGGCTTGGATTGATTAGAAAGAAAGGTAAAAACCCACAAAAAACCCCAAATGAATACCCATGTAAAGCTAATAAATTCCAAGAATTTTACCCTGGAAAAAATATCTTCAGTTCTAAAGGTAACTGCAATATTTTTCTTGGTTTCCCTTCTTTTTTCTTTAATTTCCTCTCTCTTTTTCAATTTGCCTATAAACTAAATACATTTTTATTTCTACAATATGCTAGAGCTTGTTGTAAAGGCTAGAATCCAAAACCTGTATCCCAGATAGGTGTTTGATATAAATTTGTGTATACTTGGCCTAACGATTCTGTATGAATTTGAGTTTGTTGAACTCTCGGCACAGATACTGATTTTGGCAAAGAACAGAAAGTCTTTACTACTTTTCAATGTCGAACACTGCAAAGAGAAATAATCCAGATGCCAAAATACACCTGAAGTTACAAACATGCCTTTGGATAACACATTCAAAGAAGAACTGTTGGCAGATAAGAAACTACTTCAAAGCCCCTGGAAATTAACAGAAAGACTTCTTCTGACTTCATTTGAATCCTGGTCTAACATCAACATAATTCAATAGACCAACTCAAGCAAGTAAGTGTTACAGGATCGGACCTTTTAGGAGTGTTTATTTTTTATTAGAAACATAGTGTAAATAAATTTACTTTTGATGTCTTACAAGAAGAATGAAGGGGGTAGAAGGATTATTTTTAAGTCTTTTACTAGGAACAAAAATATAGAAGCAACAATATCTTATACTATAGAATAAGAGAAAATTCAAAACTTAACTTAATTACATCCTGTCTGAATACAACACAATTCCTCTTAAGAAACATTTGTTTCCAATGAATAGACAAATCACTGTTCCTGAAATATTTTTTAATTATTTGTATTTTTAAAAAATCATATTTACTAGGAATAGCTTCATTAACTTGACCTTTACCTGAATTCCTTTGTGCTTACTATTATCCTGTTACTCTAGCTTCATAGGTAATTTTTGTTTAAAGTATGGATCTAGAGCCAGACATTATGGCTAGATGTGCACTACTTAGGGCCAGGAAACACCTCTGGTTATAGGTCTAAACTAGCACAATGGTCTCTAGCATGGTACTGGTCTAGGCCAGGTATCCTGGCATGGTTTGGGAGTTAACACAGATCAGAGCTGATTCCCATTAAGTGGTTTGCAAGCATCCAGTATAGTCTGCAGGTTGAGAGTTTAACAGTAGAGGTACAGGCCACCTGATGGCAGCTATCCATAGTGGTGGAGATTGGCCCCAGGCAGATCTCATTTACTAGTGCAGACACAGCCAAGGTGCTGTCAAGTGATATCTCATCAGATTTGGTCCTTGGTAAGAAATGCGGGACTTGCATAAGAAATAATCGAGGAACAAGTTGTCATGTGAAAGACTCAGGAGGTTTGATGGAAGAGAAAAGAGAGGGAGGATAAACTTCCTCCTGAGTCATTTATGCTTTCTTTCTATTTATCTGTCAAACACAAATCCACACCATAATTTGCAGCAGAGAATGTGCTGTGCCAGCAGTTGTTACAAGCACAACAGATCCAAATTTGTCAGTAAAGGAGATAATTTCCATTAGCAGGTATGTACGGAGCTCACTGTGCATCTGAAGCCTGATAGACTTCAGAAGGAAGCTAGGTGTCATATTTAACCTACAAGCTAATGATTGATCTTCATAGCTGAAATCTCAGGGGATGGTTTGGGAAAGATGACAGCATGGAAGTCAGTAGTCCAGCTTTTCTTTAAAATGCATTTAAGTGGGAAATAATTCCACTAGACAAGTCTGATTTCAGTCAAACTGTTGGAGATATGGAACACCAGATATCTTGCTGATAAACATCAGCTGCATTATACTAGTTTATCAAGGAGTAATGGGATAAAGATTGCCCCTGGAAGAGACTACACAATGTCATGATCCAGAGAATAAAGAAAATTAAAAGCATAAGTTTTGTTTGTAGATTACCCTACAATAAGTTTAGTTAGTTGATCACCATACACTGAAGTAAGTCTATGGCATACTGTCTAACAGAAAATCCATATTTTGTTGCAAAAAATGCACAACTTCATCTGGAATGTCTTCCTTGGAAATAAAAGATGAGGATTAATGACTGTAAATTGTGGTAACTGAAAGTGGCAGAACACAGACATTCATAGAGTTGAAACCTTCCTCTGGGTTTTTTGCAAATGCTGCAAACTTTATTCCACGATAATATTTGGCAAAAGTCAGTGGAACTGTTTCAGCATCTGAAATTGAGTATTTCTTTGTGTGTGGGAGTACAGCAGTTGTTATGGTAAATCCCTGTCTTGCCTGTTTCCTTGTATAATAGAATGAATCCATAGTCCAAATCTCCCAACCCTGCGTGTGCTTCAAGAAGAGAGTCCTAAACTCAGATGCAGGAGTCCCATATAAAGTCCTTCTCAGTGAGATACTTAGGGATATTTGCAGATGGATAAAGTAACCCATTTTATTAAAGACAGGTTGACGATTCACATGTTAAGCTATCCTCTGTTCTTCATTCTTAAATGTGTGTGATTTTATTTAAACGATTTTATTTTAAACAATTCAGCACTAAAGACTGGGCTTCACATTTATTTTCACGCCCCTCTTTTTATTTTTTTCTTTTCTTTTTTTACTTAACTATCTTTAGAGGGTTTGAATACACAATATTTGATTTCCCAGTTTCTTCTGTAGGAAAAAAAGATAATTCAAGAATGAAGCTTAAGAGCTACTGACAGGAATAGACTGTCAAACTGTAGGACAGAAATTGCCAGATTGTTAAGAGTACTGTTCTTATGTTTCAAGAAAGCAAGATGATCTTCCTCTTACTAATAGATGAACTTTCAGATTGTGAAATATTGATTCATGAAACAAGGATTTCTAAAGTCTGAAAGCTTCACTTTTGGTCTTGTTCTCCAGACATATCTCAGATGTCCTTTTTTACAATATTAAATCTGGTCTCGTAATTAAAAAGTCCATCTGTTTTTTGTTTTCACGCCTTCTTATGTTTGTTAAATCATGGGAATCATCCAAGTTTCACATGTTTTAATTACATATTGAGGATATAATGTTTTCTGAAGATGAAAAACAAGCCTTCTAGTGGTGCTTAGGACTATGACAGATGCATTGTTTCAAGCTGATAAAACCAGGTTGCTTGCTTCTGGCATTGAATGTTGCACCATGTACAGAATATGATTTTCTAATTATTGAACCTCTTATTAAAATTATTAATGCTGAACCCCAGTAACTCACTTGCCTACATAGTGATTTTCCTTTTGTTGTTCTTCTCCAGTTGTTCTTAGTGGCAAAAACCCCTTGAGTGCAATAAGACAGCATATGACCATATTCTGAGAAACAACCTTTTGTTTAAATTGATCAAGGCCATTGGTTGAAGGCATTTCAGGGAAGTGGATATTTATGCAAAATTTTGCTTGCAAAAAAGAGAACAATGTATGGGAAATCCAGCTAAAATCTGTAAGTTCGGCTAAAGTGCTCACATGAACTTGGGCTCACGCTGACAAAGATTTAATCATCACTGTGGCTGGCTTGCTGGGTAGCAGTATTACTATTCGCTTGAGCACTTGTATATCTTAAACACTGAACAGAAAGAGTACTGAACTGATACAGCTAATATTCTGAGCAAGAAATACCTGAGCCACCCCATAAGGACATGCTGTAGAAACCTATTCAACACTTACGTGTGTGCAATGGTTTTTGTAGAGATACAAGGGGTGTGAGTTAAGCTTTTCAAACAAATCAGTGACTTCTACAAACTTATGTAATAGTCTTATGCTTTTAAGCTTTTTGCCTAGAGACTAAGAGTTTGATGTAGAAAGTTTCCAACTTGAACCTCTTCCATCTGAAGAAACTCTACTAACCAAAGGGTAAGAGGCAAGGATGAAAGATTATTTCTTGAAGAAGTGGGACAACTCTGCTGAAATTCCTGCCATGTTTGAACACAAGAAATGAAAACCGAAAAGCTGAATTCAGAGCATTCTCAGTGGGGAGATCTGAATGCTAAGATACTATTCATAAACTGTGTTAAAGCATCACCAGACAAAATGTGTAAAGTGTACAAATGGTTGTACTGAGTATTGAATTCTCTTTCCCAGAACGTGTCCTAACTACTTGGACTCAAAGCCTGTATTCCACCCAGGTTACATATTAGGGTTATAAGTGCCTGTCTGGATCTCAACCCTAACCTGAGAATATGATGTTATTAGCTTGAGCCTGTGGTGCCTTGAGCTCTCTGCCAGATCCTCCTCCTTTTCCATTCCAAGTACACAAATGACATATGCGTACTTTCTGTGGTTTGGCAGCAATTTCAGTGTGAATCTGAGCCAGGCACATAGACCGTGCTTAAGACACCTCTATATGGCACTGGTTACCTGGCTTATTGCCAGCTGGACTCCAGCTGCAAAGCTACTGAGGTGGCTGTGGAGAGTGAAGGTATCCCACCTAGGTGTGGATGTGGTGCTCAGGATTGGTGTCAATTCTAAAATGTAATCTTAGTCTCGTTGTAATTACCAATAAAACTTGCATTGTGTCAATGAGATCAAAATTACCCATGCAACACCAAGGGGTGATAGGTAAGAATCCATCAGCTTGGGTTTTGAATTGTTACTATATAATTTATAATGAAGTGGCTCAAGGTTAGATGAATTAGATTTTTAATCGTGTGTTGCATTCTGTAAGGTGCCTTAAAAATGCAGGATAAATTCTTTCTTTTCTTAAAGCACCACAAACACTAGTCTCCATTTTTATGTACTTTATCATTATCAATAATCTGTGGAATGTACAAGGTAAGAAATGGGAGGAAAATGGAAAAAGTGAAGTTGTACAAAGAGTTGTTTTACCTTTTAGTGAACTTTCATCAACTTCAGTTATACAGCTGTCCTTGGGCCTAATTCAATGCAGAGAAGTGAAGTAATATTGCTAGATGGCTGTAAACCTGAGGGAAATCCTCTATTAAGGGAATGATGGCCCTTAAGGGAATATCAGACTTTATTGTTTCTCTGTTTCTTTGAACACCATGTTCTTGAACTCTGAAGCAGTATTAGCAACCAGGATTGTACTCCCTAAACTGAGATTGTCTAGATAACTTGGTTATTCCTTATAGCTATGTATTATAATATTCTGTTGAATTTCCATTTCAGAAGAATTATTTTTCTGCTTCAGAATTAGTCCAGTGGAAAAGGAGACACATTTCCAAAGGCTTGAACTTTGAGGGAGAAGACACAAAGTTAGGGCTTCTACAATCAATATTGTCAGTGTTGTCCTAGCCTATAGGTGATACAAGTTCAAGACCCTGTCTAGACCAATTCAGAGGACAGGAAAGCAAAGTTTTCTTCCCAAAATGATAATTCAGACAAAAAATAATTTATATTTCCTTTTTCTGCATCCCAGGCTAATACCCTTGTCATGGTTTAACCCCACCACAATCTCTATTCCTGGTCCATTTGGACCAGACCATAGGGTTTAACATTGTAATGAACTCCTGCCTTTGCACCTGCTCTGGCTTGGACTTCTCCACAGACTGTAGTCCCTTAGGGGTAAACGTCCTCCAAGTGGAGCCTTATCTATGATCCCCGGTCTCTGCAGGGTTATACCTCCTGCAGCATAGACCTATCCACAGCCACAGTCGCTTTGAGGTGCACCTGTTCCAGCATGACCTAATCCATGGGCTACAATGCCCTCAGAGATAAATCTGATCCAGCATGGCCTTACCCACAACCACAGTCCCTTCAGAAGTAAATTTGCTCCAACATGGCCTCACTTATGACTGTAGTCCCTCCAGGGGTGTACCTTCCCCGTTGTGGGCTTTTCCATGGCCCCATACTTTGAGGTGCTCCATTGTGACCTCATGAACAGCCACTTATGTTTCGAGGTGTACCTTCTCCAGTGTGGACTTATCCTTCAGAATTATACCTGCTGTGGCATAGACATAATCACAGCCATAGATACTTCAAGACATACCTGCTCTGGCATAAGCTTATCCACAGCCACAGATTCTTCCAGGTGTCCTGCTCCTGCAAGGTCTCATCCACTGGTCATTCACCCTTCAACTCGAGTTCACACTGAAGTTCCAGCCTGTCTAGCACAGCAGCACAGGAACAGCAGCGAGGCCAGGAGCATCTCCCTTGCCGTTATCAAGATGTTCCTAGGCACAGCAGAGTAACATGATAAGCAGTACAGCAGTACAGCAAGCAGTGAAAGAAAAAGTAGCCACTAATGAGCACAAGACTCTAATTTACAGCAAGGCAAGCAAGTCCCATGGCAAGAACAGGAGCCTGCCAGTTAATAGCTAAACAGCAATAACACCTATAAATTTGATTTGGCACATTCCAATCAAATTGATCATTATCTCGAACCCTTCGAGCCTCACTTTGGCTGCCAAGGACTGTCGTGGTTTAACCCCAGCCAGCAACTAAGTGCCACCCAGCCACTCACTCACCCCCCCCCCCCCCCCCCCCCCCCCCCCCCC
>VZSC01006299.1:268119-291457 GCA_013398225.1 Steatornis caripensis | reverse complement strand
TGGACCCAGCACTGACCCCTGGGGAACACTGTTAGTCACAGGCCTCCAACTAGTCTCTGCGCCACTGATCACAACTGGCTGAGCTCTGCCATTCAGCCAGTTCTTGATCCAGGTCACTGTCCACTCATCTAACCCACCCTTCAATATGCTTCAATATAACCATTTTATTTTTCTTGGTGTTTTAGCTAAAGATTTGATTTATGGCTTGGCTTATATTTCTTTTTTTTAATGTGAATTTTCTCCAGCTCCCTTCTAGTGTTTTACTTATGATGCAGTTTTGCTACGTTTTTGTCCCAGCTTGCACTACATGGCCCACCACTGTAGTATTTCAGAAGCAACACAAGCAATAGCCACCAGCCCGGTCTGTTCTGAATGGTCATTCCCAAGTTTGAAGGGCATTCAGCAACTTGACAAAGTTAAACTTTTTGATTAGAAAATTTCAGAATGACCATCATTGTTAAAATTATCAGCTTCCACCGGGGACTGAGTCGCAGGCTGACTTTAAGGTTTCCTGCAATTAAATCCACAATGAACTCATTGTCCTGGCTGCCAAACACCAATGTGAGGCCCTTGACAGCATGATGATATCAAACCTCCAAATAAAAAGCAATTCTCCTAGCAGACTGTAGCTTCCGGCAATGTACATAGCTTGATACAGTCATTAGTTTTTATGCAGTTTTAGAGCAAACGTTTTACTAGGAACCCAATTTTCCTCTGACAGAAGAGACTATTAGACACCCCAAGCATGACAAGTGTCAAGAGCTCCTTCCAATTGAAACACGCCATTGACAGAAGGTGATCTGCCATCAAAACTGTATGTGTATACTTTGTTTGCTTGGTTTGAGTATTTAAAAAAAAAAAAAAGGAAGGAAAAAAGAGAAGTATCCTAGCTTATCTCTTATGATGTCCTCTACTTTTCATGGTTAATATTCATCTTAAAAGTTTGCAAAAGGGGCTTCTATAAAGGCTATATTCAAAGGATGCTTTGATTTTTGAATAGGTAACAGCCTTGAGTTTTGCATTATGCAAGGACAGCTGGCAAAGCATGTGGGTTGTGAAATAAGCGGGAGGCTTGATAAAATCCATCGTGAAAGAGAAAACAAGGTTAGGAGCAATGAGCTGTGACTGACTAGAGCTGTGGGAGCTTGGAAACCTTCCCCCCAAATGCAAATGCTTAAGGTTACTTATCTGAATTATCTGTTGAAAGACATTGCATTCTGCAAGAGCAAGAAATGAGGGAAGATGAAATTCAGTCCTATCATTTGCTGTTCTGCAATGTCCAGTATCCATTCCAAAGGAAAGTGTTCAACTTGCAAGAGCAACTTAATTTCTACTGCAGGGACATATACTGTACAGGATTAAAGAATAAACTGTATTCTGCTCCTTTAATTTCAAGGTACTCTTCACACAGAGAATTTTTTTTTCTAATATAGACTAAATAATCTATTCTCAGATACAAAAATATCATGGATAGCTCCAGAGCTCGAATTCCGACCCTTTGGGGTATTGGGCTCCAACAGTGGTGCCTCAGAAGAGGCATTTTAGCGTGGCACAATATACAGAAGCTTCTGTTTGTTATGCCCATCCCAGAAGACAAGATTAGATCAGATAACTATTTCTCCAAAGGAGGCTTTTCTTTCTGCAGTCTATTCAGTCATTAAAATGTCCCAAACTTCAAACTTTTTTTCTAGATCTTTTCTAGAGAATATTTTTGCTCTTTCTATTTCTGTTACTCCATTTATTATGAATCAGAGATTTAGCTCTGAAATCTATCAACAATTTGTCATTTAAATTTGCTGAGGATGGCTAAGGAAAATAGGAGATTGTCTTAGCCATCATCTTCATAAAGTATGTCCTAGAGATGCAGTGTACAAAACTATATAATATGAAAAAAAAAAACAAGAAAAAAGGCCAAGGATTAGATGGCAAAGATGAATTTAATGCAAATGTAGTCAAAAGTCTCAAAATCTTTAATGTTTTAAAATATTTTTTCAGTAATCTGACAGAAAATAACAGACAAAAGACTTGTTCTTGTGGAGATTTTACTGATTACCTCAAGCCTCTCTAGCACTGTTGGTATTAGCTAGATAAAATGGTTTTTCCTCATTAAAAAATTGCATTACAAACAGACAAGCTCTCACAATAAATTAGGTGGAGTGGACAAAGTTGTAACACACCTGAAACGAAAATCAACCCTGATAGATTGATGGAATGCCAGCATAAAATATCAAACAAAATTAACTCAACCTCCAGGGAATAGCAAAAAGCAGGATGAATTTTTGTGTTAAGTAGTGCACTATATTATTAAATTCTGATGTTGTTTGGTGAGCGATCACTTACATGAACAATTTTACAGAAGCTAGGAGCTTCTTTGTACATTGATATAATTTAGATATTTGTAATAAAGTTTATTTTGCAAGTCATTCTATTAGTTTCAAAGTTACTTCTCAAGTTATGCCACAAATAAATTATCTTTCAATAAGAAGCATATGATAAATCACTGTTCACAGCAAGATTTAGATCATGAGAAAAAAAATCCTGAAGTTGTCTTTGACTTGCTTGGAACATTTCTACAGAATGCTAAGTATACCTCTCTGCAGTATCTGCAGAGATGCTGTGAAAATAGTCAAGATGAATAGACACAATATAGTCACAAATCAAGAAGTTACAATACAGATCCCAAAGATGTATATGGCTAGAAGTTAAATGATACACAAGACCAGGACAAGGTCAAAAAGTGGAAGGATGAGGTACCGAAGACAGGCATATATGGGAAACTGCTGCTTTGAGCTTATAACTTGACTAAATACTGAACTTGATTTGAGACAGGAACGGCTGCTTCACACAGTAAGGTGTGATATGATCAGTGAGGTAATCAATTGCATTTTGTCTCAGAAAAGAATATCTTCTGGCTTTTGCTGAGTTTCTATCATAATGTTTAATCTCTACTCTGCAAAAGAAAAGGCTTTATATCATACACTTCTGAAAAGATAAAAACTTTTTTAAAAGTTGTTTTAAGTGATTGCAGTCTATATGAATGCTTTAAGGAAACCATGTGGAAAGATACATTTTTATTAAGGTGAGATTGATTAATTCCTACCAGCGCAGAATGGAAGTTGTAGATAGTGACAGTATTAAAAAATAAACTAAACCAACTCTCCAAAGAAACATTTTATGGTTGAAAGACTAAGGCAATTTCTAAGTATTTTCCCATTTTCTGTCCAGAAATACTGGAAGGACATGAACTAGGTAGATTAGACTTGATTAGGTTACATGATTTTTGAATATATAAAGGACTGTACTCTCATGAGACCCCATGTGGAGTATTGTGGGGTACCCAGCTCTGGGGTACCCAGCAAAGGAAAGACATGGAACTGTTGGAGCAGGTCCGGAGGAGGGCCACAAAGATGATCAGAGAGCTGGAACACTTCTCCTATGAAGACAGGTTGAGAGAGTTGGGGTTGTTCAGCCTGGAGAAAAGAAGGCTCCGGGGAGACCTTATAGCAGCCTTGCAGTACATGAAGGGGCCTACAAGAGAGCTTTTGACTAGGGTATGGAGTGATAGGACAAGGAGTAACATTTTAAAACTGAAAAAGAGTAGATTTAGATTACATATTGGGAAGAAATTCTTTACAATGAAGGTGGTGAGATGCTGGGACAGATTGCCCAGAAAAGCTGTGGATGCCCCCTCCCTGGAAGTGTTCAAGGCCAGGATGGATGGGGCTTTGAGCGACCTGGTCTAGTGGAAGGTGTCCCTGCCCATGGCAGAGGGGTTGGAACTGGATGATCTTTAAAGGTTCCTTCCAACCCAAACTGTTCTATGATTCTATGACATTTGGGAAATACAAATACATTAAATTTGATAATGTTAGGATAAAAGCTTGTCTATAAGAAGTCTACCCTCAATATGTGCAGTTTAATTGGAAGAAGATAATTTTAAAATTCCTACAATACAGGAATGTATATTTAAAGAAGAACTGGAATTTCATGGAATAGTTTTAGCTTAATTTCACAGTATGACAAAAGTCAATTTTTCTCTTAATTGTAGTTCCTGTTTAATTCAATACAGTTCATAGGCACATTCCCAAAAGTAAATTCTGACAATTAGAATGATTGTCTGTCTGTTGATGTGTTTTAAAGTACTAGGCAAATGCAAGCTAGATGGCTAAACGATATGAGGATTTTGTATATTCAGTTAGAAAAAGTCTTAAAAGAGCTATTTGAAAGAAAGTATCCTGCATGGTCTAAAACAACATGAAAAAGTATCAGTGTTCAAATTTAAGTTATCGAACAGTGCACCAGAATATTCACACTGTAACCTAAACGCATGGTAGTATCTTCTAATTTAGTGAGAAAAGTCCAAGAGAAACTACATTTGCATTAGTGTAGGCACACTGGTGGCTGCATTGCTCTTGTCCACAAAATTCACCGCAACCCACATGTTGTTGATCTTATGGTGATCTCATGGCTACAGATTAGGTGAGAACCACATCTACGGAAATTGGAAAAATAGTTTCTTCATTACTGAACAGAAATTCAATATCTTCCTTCGGAACCTGGTCCATCTTTTACTTTTAGTATCTGAAAAAGTGTCCAAATAATTAGCTGATTTTCTATCAACAAGTTTCTTTTAAGTTTTATGATCTTGGGAGCTGAATGTTCATGTCTACAATTCCAAAGGTCAAACCTTAGCTATGGGATTTTCTACATTGTTCAAACTCTTCCTATTAATAAGAAAGTGCCACAGATTTAAGCAGTTAAATAAGCAGTAGAGATGTGCTAGCATGAAAAATATGAAGACATGTTCTAATAACTACAGCTGATTTTCCTGTTATCTGTGAAACCAGGGAAAATACTTCCTTTGTTTACAAACATATTTGAAATACTGGAAAAGACATTGCTTCAAGAATCATTAAATGGTTAAAATGCAAAACTGTTTTCTGGCTAATACCATGCACAAAAGCTAGAAAAAGATAGCTACAGAAAAACATATGACTCGCAAATCAAGTGAAGACCATAGAGGTATAGCAGAGTGCTTTAGAAGTGGTCTTGGAGTTTTCATTATTGTATCACTTGAAGACAGGAGGGAAGTAACAAAAAGGAGTGTCTTCTTGTTTTGATCTTTTTTAAGATTCCTTTCTTTCTGTCCCTTTTTCTCTCTCAATACCCTTTTGATAAAAAGGTGTTTCCACAGATCATGACCTAGTCATAGTGTGTACAGCTTGTGCAGTGGACCTTGTTCAAGCCAAGACTTGCATTCATAACTATTTGCTCTAGCTATGACTCCCCCTACTCTTTTGTATATGACTCTTCCTAGTCCTTCGGATTTATGTAGACTCCCTGTTCACATTGTCAACCAGCAAAGCTCAGTAATAATGAAAATTATAGTCAACTTTACTAGATAAATAGCTGATATGTGGTGTTTCAATCTTTGGTTCTGGAGGAAAGTCACAGATAAAAATATTGTGAATTTGCTCTTAAATCACAAACTTTCACATGAGACTGACTTTAAAATCACAGCCCATCATGAACTGAGTATTTACATTCACCTGTCCCTTTGTCATGCTGGTCTGTTGATTTTCTTGCACTGTCACAACAGTAAGGACAGAGGCAATACTGTATTTATCCAGGAGCTTAATGCCTCCTTAGGATAAAAGCAGTTTGCCACTCCAACAATGAACTCTGCTAACATTCCATGAATTTTAGTTATTTTCTGGGTAATGGGAATAACTTAAAGTCTCAAACTGAGTGATTCACATGACAGGCATTTCCTTCCCTCTACTGTCAATTGGAGTTTCAGTTCACATGCAGGTTCCTTTTTCTGTAGTAAGAAATAATTCTTATAGTAACAGTTCAGTGAGCAGACAAATATTTTACATTTTGCAAGTTATATAGATTTCTGTATTCTTTAAAGTACTTGCTTCCTTGGAAAGAAATTCTCTTAAGCAAAGCAATGATTGAAAGATCATTCAGAATAAGCACAAAGAAATTATTTAAAAGTTACATCCTTTCTTTGAGATGATGCTGTAAAAAGTCACAGAATAATAACTAGTGTGGAGATCATCAGTCTTGCAAGGGTGACATGTGAGAATGTCTTCTTGTTTCCCAATTTAAACTTAAAAAATTGCAAAAGACAGGAGAGGCCAGTGCTTGCAGCTCCTGGTGTTTCTTTGGCACTGTTGAATGAATGCTGTCTAGTATGCTGTTGATTCTTAATTTAGAGTTTACAGCCCAGGATCACAGCAAAATCTCTGTGGTTCTTTTCTTGACTTGGTCTGATAACTTGGGCAGATCTTACACAGTGCCTCTCTGTCCTTCTGCTGAAGGATGAGAACTATGTGCTTGGAAAAATATTAATGATGTATAGCAGTTAATCTAAATCATGCTGTAAAATTCTTTAGAAGAAACTGTGTTCACCACACCAGTTTTCTGTAAGGAGTATCATCTCTTCAAGGGCATAACTCAAATTGGTACAGTGTTCAACCTGATATGGTATTGTGCACTTCTTGCACGGGCTGGAGTACACAATTTTTAAGGAAAACCAGTGCATTTTAAGGAAAACCACCTGCGGGAATATAACATTGCTGCTGCCTAACAGAGTAGCTCACCCAGCTTTGTATTTTCTCCCAAGCAGTACTCCCTGTTCCATTGAATTCCCCTGGGTGCCTTGGGGAAGATGGGATGAGGGGCTGCCATGTGGCTCAGCTAACAGGTGGTGACATGCTGGAGACAACATGCTGCACATCTGAGCCAGAGCTGGACGCTCTTGCCTCTATGCAAGGAGATGAGCCACAGCTCCTTATCCCTGGGCAAGGCACGGGCCCCCAGCTTCTGCCAGATGCAAAGCTGGGTGCCCATGTCCTGCATATGGACAGGAGGAGAGACTGTGCTCTCATACTGGTGCTGGGATGTCAGCTAACCTCACAAATTTAGGGTAACAACTTAGTGATCTATTGCAATTTGTAGTAAAAACCATGTAACCTAAGGCTATGCACACAGACTTTCACAGGTGATGTTAAGCACCTCTTGTTTTAATCTTAGTCTATTTACTTTATTCGAGAGGTTTTTTCATAAGTTTTATTCATTTATAAGAGTCTCCTCCATCTTCTCAAAGTGACAGCTTCTATTTATACATAATTTCCAAAATAATTCATGTGTTAAATTATGGATATATTAGAAGAGGTAAGAGTAGTAAAGAGTAAGTTCTTTATGTATTTTGAAATATTTAGCTAGTGACCTTCCAGAGACTCTCATTTCATCGATAAATTATTTTCTCAATAACTCATGGAAGTTTAAAGATAAATCCATACTGTAGATAAACGCTGTGTAAGAGGGAAAAGAGTTACAGATGCATTTAGTTATAGTACATTTTAAAACTAGTTGTCTTTGTTCACTTTGGCATAAAAATGAAAAAATATCAATCTCAGGAATACAGTTACTTGATTTAAAAGGCAGATATGTCATTAAGATCAAATCAATTTAAATTGGTTGAGCCTTCTGTCTCTCTTTTAATTAAAAAATATCAGTAGACTTCATAGGCTGATGAACATTGGCAATTCACTCATTCAAGTTATTACTGTTGATAGCACTATCTTTCCTTCGCAAATCGTTATTAAATGTGCCTGGGGATCTTGAGACCAACTGTGTAGCTAGAGGGAAGGATCCTGTCCTGGCTGCATGCATGCCGATGGCTGGAGATGTCCCTTCCACAGAACGTGGTTTCTGAGGCAAGGGACGTTAATACAGGAGCAGAGGCAGATGTATAGCCATGAGTCAGCCCCACCTCAGGAATCTAAAGCAAAAGCTGCCAGACACACTGATGCAGAGGAAAAATGAAAACTTCAGAAATTTAGTATTCTAATCCAGAAGAGCAGAGTACTGTTCATGTTTGCCCTCAGAATAAGGGACAGTTCAGATTTTGCACAACTTAACTTTATTGAAAGCTATAACAGTAATTTAAAGTTACAGAAGTAATTTTAATTGAAGTATCAGCAAATTCATAGTTACACAAAACTTCAGATTTGGCCCATCAGTTCCAGATGAATACTGAGTTAAACTTTCGCAGAGCCCTTTTAAACCTTTACCACCAGTGTTTTGCAGTTGTCATGGTTTATGCCCAGCTGGCAACAAAGAACCACACAGCCACTCGCTCACTCCTCCCTCTCACACTGGGATGAGGAAAAAATGAAAGGAAACCTGGTGGGTCAGGACAAGGGCAGGGAGGGGTCACTCACCAGTTATGGTCATGGGCAAAACCAGACTCAGCTTGGGGAAAAAAATCAGTTTAGTCAGTCATTCATCAAAAAAGAGTAGGATAAGGAGAAATGAAAAGTCAGATCTTAAAAACAAATACCCTTCTCCCCCCACCCCTCCGTCCTTCCCAGGCTTGAGTCCCCTTGCTCCCGATGTCTCTCCCTCCTCCCCCCTCAGCAGCACAGAGGGACGGGGAGTGGGGGGTGCAGTCAGTTCACCAGAGATTGTCCCTGCTGCTCCTTCCTCCTCAGGCGGGGAGGGCTCCTCACACGCTTCCCCTGCTCCAGCGAGGGGTCCCTCCCACGGCAGACAGTCCCTCACGAACCCCTCTGGGGTGAGTCTTTCCCTCACATTGCAGCCCCTCAGGAATGCACCGACCCATCACGAGCTGCCCACAGAGTCATGGCCTGCTTCGAGAACAGGCAGCTCCCCTGGCGTGGGGTCCTCCATAGGCTGCAGGTCCATCTCTGCTCCACCGTGGTCCTCCACGGGCTGCTCCACTGCGGTCCTCCGTGGGCTGCAGGGGCACAGCCTACCCTCTCCCCTCCTGGGCACCTCTCCACCCCCCTTCCTTCCTCACTGACTCCTGGTATATGCACCGGTGTTTTCCTCATCTCCCGCTCCTTCCTCTGCTGCAGGTCTCAGCCACCATTTCTTTGTCCTGTCTCCTCCTTAAATACGTTATGGCAGAGGCACATCTGTTGTCCCTAAATGGCCCGGCCTCAGCCTGAGGCAGGGGTGACTTGGAGCTGGGGGAGCTTTGAGCAGCTTCTGACAGGGGCCACCCGCCTGTGTAGCCCCTTCCCTGCTACCAAAGCCCCCACACACAGACCCAACACAGCAGGTTTTTTATAGCTTTTTTTTTTTTCTTTTCAGAACAGACCCTTTACATTTAAACTGGGAAAGGCACTTATTTTTAATACACTACTCTACACTGTGACAGTTTAGTGTTGTGAAAGTGATGAGAATGCCATAGGACATTGGCTTTTATTACAGAAAAACACCAGCCTCAAAGCCTGGATATGTTTTTCTGATGTACCAATTCAGAAAAGTATGCTCACCCCAGCTTAAACTTTCTGAAAGCAATTGAGATAAATCACATCAATGGAAAAAAGATGTTAGGCTCTGTTTCAGTTGTTTCACTTCTACTCTTTTCTCCCATTTTTGCTTATGCCTGGTCAGGGAAGAGACAAGATCTCCAGGGAAGCTGTGATCTCTAGTGTTACAATTTCTACTCCGTAGACCTTAATTTTGCTGCAGTATATATTTACTGCATACTTTTGAAATACTTGAGGCATGTTATCCCCTAAGATAATGTAGTTCTTTTGCTGGTAACAGTTTATTTCAGGAAACCGATATAAGGTGTTCATCTGGCTCTCTGACAGATATTCCTGAATGTTTTATGGTGGCAATGGTAGACTGAGAAGGCAAAAAAGACTAGACACCATTAAATAATGTTTCGAATATGATCCAACTTGGTTCAATACTTCCTGCCCTAATTCCATGTAAGTTGAAATAAAACAAAATAAAAGTTTATATTCTGCCCACTAAAGAGTAACATAAATTGTATAAGGGCTCCACAATAGGAAGTGATCACAATCCCATTACCATTCTTGTGGAGCTTGTGCATCCTAGGATGTGGCGATCTGCACACTGTTACTCTGAGAACATGTAAAAACTCCACTAAGACATGAACGTCACTTACATTGACTTAAACGAAAAATCAGCATGAGTGCAAACCTCAGGACTAGTTTTGAGGAGGCCCATAGTGGGAGGAGTCATTAGTCTTTGAAAAGTTTCACATCTACATTTCCGTGGGTGAAAGAAGAAGATTCTGATGTAGACCTTTCAAAAGGTATTACTAACTTACAAGAGACATTTACTTTCCTGTCAGAACACTGAGTTTTTCCTGTCACCTGCAATCAATATTTTGAGAACTAGCTTCCTTATTACATAGTCCTTTGTGTATCTCTTCTGGCCTTTCACAAGAAAGTTACAAACATATCACTGTTGTCATAAAGCAAAAGGGACATGAGATATCTTTTAATTCTAATTTTCAATAAGATTTACAGTGTATAATAGAGCAGGGTGTCACATCCCATCAAAGAGGAGGAAGAGATGACTCAGGTTTGTGGATCCTCTTGGGGCAGACTAAGGTAAAACAATTACTCAAGGTCCAAATATCAATTTCAATGATAAAAGTGCAACTGTCCCATGTAGTTTGGTATCCCATAACATACAGCCTTATAGAAGGTTAAAGTAAGCCTTATGGTTATTCACCACACATGTCATGTTTGAGCCTTGCATTATTTGCTAGATTAAAAAAAATAAATAAATAAAAAGAAAAAGAGAAAAGAGGAGGGGGAAGAAAAGGAAGGGAGGGAAGGGGAGGGCAGAGATACTGAGAGAAAGATATCACCACTCCAGGTTCCAGCACTGGTCCAGAAGTCCTTTTTCCAACCTGATGCTATCCTCTGTCCCCTTTTTATACTCATCCCTCGATATGGACCACCTCCTCCAAAAGTTTTGCCCCTGGGCAGCACCCAGCATTCTTCTGTTGTTGGTTAATTAGTCATCATGGGATGAATTGAGTCAGTGGTTGCAATCTCCCTCTGATGTGTGGGCAATCAATCAGCTTATGGCACCTTTTGATGCAGCATGTTCCCTTTTATTAGTCTTTAGCTCACAATCTCCCTCTGCTGCTTGGGTGATTAATCAGCCTTTTGGCACCTTCTGAGGCAGGGTGTTCCCTCTTATTAGTCTTTAGCTCCGCTTATCAAGCAAAGTTTGTCACTTCTGAATGTTTGATGAAGCTTTTTCTTGATGAAGCTTAGGGGAGTCTCCACTCCCCACCTTGCTTTTACTGGGGTCTGAGTCCCCTACTGAGCAAACAACTCTTTTGTTCAAAGGGATTTATGGGCTGGCAGAAGATTGAATTTGTTTAGCTTTCTGCTTGGTCTACTACACAGAGCATCTTAAGTACTAATTCCATAACTGATTTTATGAGCTATGCAGTCACAGGAATAATACATAAGTTAACTAGACATATGAGTTACGGTCAGTAACAATTTTTATTAGCTGCAATTAAACCAATTAACAACAATGATTTAAATATATACGTTAATCATATGTGACCAGGTTCCACCACCATTCTTTACCTGGATTTGTGTCTTTTCCCTTAGGAAGACCTGTTACTAGGGGACCAACCTCACTATAGTTATTCACTGTTCAGGCTTCCCCTGGATGGTAAAATGCAAGATAAATAATACTTGATTGCTTTTCATACACGAATGCAGGCATCTCTATACTGTAACACTGGTTCTTAGGAACAATCACTGCCACATCTTTCTAGGAAGCCTGTGAGAGGTAATAGGTGAAATAGTAGAAAAGCTTAGGAGATGCTCTAGCAGAAGATCCATGTGTGTAATTGTATAAATTTACAAGGAATGATTGTGGAAGAAAGAAAAGTGAGAAGACCTGAAAACATTCAACTCTTTTTTACATACCAAGTAGTTATCAAGCTCAGAAAAAAAAAAAAAAGTGTTTACAGCAGACCAATTCTTTCTATCTCTGCTGCCTGTGCAGTGAAAACAAGGCTTCAGTTCTCACTTGGGTATGAGGAACAGGACAGGAGTTCTCTAATGGAAGCAAACATTTTGGGAAGCAAATTTCTAACTACTGGTTTTGAATGCTTACATATCCAATCTGTGTTTCTTGGATTACAAGGTCAAAATAATTAAAGTAAGGTCATTTTGCAAGTGCAGTACCTGAACAGATCCCAGCACTGCAGAACTTTTATTGTGTCTCTACTCCAAAGAATTATGATTTCCAGGGAATGAAGATCAACCTAGAGATCTCTTTCACAAGTGGTGCATATTGTGAAGAATGGTGCATTAATAGAAAGTATTGCCTCCACATGAGCCAGTTAACATCACTACAAACACACTGTGATTGTGAGGTATACTGCTTAAAGCCAAAAATATCTTGCCTAAATCAGCCTCTTTTCATTAAATTTCTGCTAGTTGATAGGCTTTGTCGAAAATGTATTTTCATACCTTGGAAAAAAAAAGTTGTAGCAGAGTTCAGGAATAATTTATAAATAAAATATTGAAGTGCCTAGGAACTATCAAAACTGAGTTAATCAAAACAAAGTTCAGTGAGCAAAATTTTTAGTTTTGTAAAAAAAAAAAAAAAAATTGTGAAATCTCTTCTTTCCATATGGTTTGACACATCCTATATCCAGGCTTGCTCAAAATGTGTCAAGAATTACTATTGTAGGCATATTATACAACTTGGCTGTTATGTGTTTAACCTTAGAAGAAGACAAGAATACTCTCTGGGGATGAAAAGTGAACAAGAGCTTCACATTCTTTTGAGGTGCATCAACCAAAAGTCACAAGACTTCTGAGAATATTCACGCACACATACCTTGCCCCAAAGTTAATACTTTGAAAAGTCCAACTGCCATAAGTTAGAAAACACCACAACGAGGACAGGCTTCCTTGAGTAGTGGTTGCTTTTGAAAAACCTCTGCCCCTCTGTTTTCATCCAGGGAGGCAGGAACCCATTTGTACCACTTCAAGATCCTCGCTGTGCTGAACAACAAAAAATTATGATTTATCTCTCATTTGCTCAGAGACCTCTGCACTGCACCCCAGAGTGTGCAATAAAGGTATCAGCTCTCACTGCATCGTGTCCCAAGTTCTCACCAGCAAAGATGGTTAAACGTAGTATGACATTTCACAGAAGTGTGGTGCAGTTCTTCCTAAACTTCTAACATGTCCGTCGAAATGATGAACTTCTCACGCCTACTGCAAAATCCACTGACAGGAATTCTTTTTTGAGGGATATTTCTGCCACCTCCTCCATCCTGTACTTGTCTTCAGATGTGATGGAGAAAAGGGTAGACTTCTCTGTTTCATTCTGCAGCCCAGCATTTACACTCACTCTCTCCAATGAGTCTGAGACACCCTAATTAAACTTACATAAGTGTCTTCAAGATAATTTTACCAGAAGTTCAGTCTCTTAGTTGCAATATTTATTGTATCTGCAGTGCAGCACAAGTAAACCTGGCATCATCTGAGTCCTGCTCAAGGTGTGGCTCCCTGGATCTGCTTAGGAGCTAGCCACATACGTAGGTATCAAACTTTTCAAACATGGATTGTAGCCTGAAATATGCTGAGCTCCACACTGCTGCAATACCAGCTCTTTGCAAAAGAACTAGCTAATTTAAAACTTGCTTGGATAAAACTGCATTGCAGTTACTTCTGTGAAATTCTTGAGTTATGGATAACCAGCTTTTGTAAGCTTTTCCTGTGACTGCAATATAGGCATGCTTTGACACAACAATATTCTGCCACTTTCTGATCCACATAATTTATCCCAGACTAATTCTATTTTTAATCTTCAGTCATCATGCAAATGGATAGTGACAAAATTCATCAATATCACTAGTCTTGCTACTGAGACTACAAAAAGAAATCAGCTTGGTTTTAATGTTTTTTTCTGTATTCTTTGCATATAATATATATCTAATAATTAGAATATGAAGAATACTGTATATTTATTTGCAAATACATTCCCATAGACTCATGATCATCTTCTAAACTACAACAATCCTGCCCTCAGAGCCAAATGAGTACAGACCATGCAACTCATACTTTCCACAGCATCCATCTCAGAGCTACACGTGTAAGTCAAGATTTCTGCACTACTTTAGCTCTGCCTTTTTGTGGGGAAATAAAGCTAACATAATCTAATTCCAGTTTTTAAACCAAGGGGCTAAACATAAACTAAATGCACAGTGTGTGGTCTGGAATAGTGAGGATCAACATTTTAGATTATTTGATTTCTCCTGTTTATTACTTTCTTGCCACACTAGGGTATGTTGTTTTAAATTTAGTGCTTGCTTTAATGTGGCAAATTAAGCAGCTAAGATAGACTACATATTGAGAAATGAGTGTGTGTCTGCATAGGTGTGACGAGTGCATAAAAAGCTTGAAGAAGGATTTGTGAACACCAATTTAAAGGCCTATCTTTTCAACTAGATTAAGCTCTGAAATTTGACCCATTGACCCATGACCGTAAGTGACTCCTCTGGAGAAAGCATGTCAGTAACTTATTCTGCATACTGCTGACAAATGCAAAGAAAAAGAACTCACTTAAAAAGAAAGTTATATTGCAGTATTCACGGATCTGTTGCCATGCCACCAGCATTAAAGCAATTTTTTATCCAACCAATGACTGTTACAATAAAATTTTAGTCTGTGACTGGTGCATTTGAATGAAAAATTATTTTTAACAGCTCAGACCATGGATTTTCTACTAGTTTACCAATTAAAATGTTGATTAGCTAAGTCTTTGAGGTTATTTTATTTAATGCTAACATCTCATAGTATGTTATCCTCAGAGAACTCTGAAAAGTATTGCTAAACTCCTAGTGCTAATTTATAGAAAAATCACTCACTATCCTAACTTTCACCTGTTTTGCATATTCTGTTTTGTGTCAGTATTGTATAGGCATACAATTAAGTTCTTTTTCTTCAGGTGATTTCTGTGTGTAAGCTGTTGCCTTTTAATACTGATGCACAATTAACTCTTCTGCTTTACAGAAGCTATCCCACAGAGCTGTTCTCTCTTTTAGAGCTTTATTTGTACCTTCAACTTCTCCCATTATTTTTCTCTCCAGCACAGTCTGCTCTGAACTGTCACTAGCAAAAGCAAAGACTGGGAAAAACTCTTTGATGAAACCAACTGAAATTGTTAGTCCATTCTAAATAATAAACTATAACCTGGTTAAGCCATTGGTCAAGCTGCTTTGTAGACCACTCACAGCTTGAAAGTTGTGTGAGCGGCAGTCACCAGAGACGGTGGGCCGAGCAGGCCTGGCTGAGAGTTTGGCAGCAGTGGATTGGTGTACTTAGGCCCCAACATTTACTTAAGAAACTAAAACTTATGTTCTCTGGATAGTCTAAATTTCCACAGAAGGTCAGTTTTTAATTTATTTTTCTTTGTGCATCTTAGTTCCATTTTCTTCTTTGGGCAAAGCTCTTAATCTGTACTTCAATTTCTATAACATACAGTCTTCCTTTTCTGACAATTTTGGCTATTTAAAGAAAGAAGTATCAAGGGGATATATTATCTCAGCAAGTCACTGTTTCTAAACCATTACATGAGCTATGATACCTCACAGTTCTCTGTATATTATCATCCATCCCATGTTTTACGCCTATTATGATAACGACAAAGTGATTATTAAATATTATTATACTTCATTTCTCTAAGAAGTGCCTAAAATATAAATATGATGATTCTGGAGGAGATGTCTCCTGAGAACAACCTCTAATAGCTACAGCTGACAATACCCTGTGACATGTGTCATGGTCCACTCTGTGGATCTCTGTGGTCAATGGAATTTTATGCTATACGAAACAATTATCCAAGAAGCATCCAATGCAAATGCAATTTTGTGGCAGAGACCAACTATAATGTTGTGAGCACAATGTTCACTAGCAGTATAAAGCATATGTATGGCTTGATAGCTGTGTCAGACATGAGCTGTTTCTGTTGTCAGCTGTACATGATTTTATTTCTGGGTCTTTTGTTTCCACCTGCCATTTCTATTGCTGCACAAGAGTTGAAAGTATTAAGGCACCTGCTTACCTTCTAGATGTTTTTAGTGCAAAAAAATTTTGAAAACCACCCTTGTTTCCTTTTAATAAACTTCTGTAAAGGTGCTTGTTAAACATCATCTTCTTCCCTATGCAGATATACTTTCTATTTAGTCTATTTAGATTATAAACTAATGGGGCTGGGGGTTACCTTATATAACTCTTATTATGCAGATTTTCAAGGTTTTAAAACTTAATCAGTTGAGAAAATACCTATTTGGTTCCTTAGACTGTGATTTCAACTAATGTTATCCAGAGTGGCACTAAAGAGATGAAAAACAGCTGTGCAGGTCTTTCTGAGCTTTTTGTATCAAGTAGAATACAGGAAAAGAAGGAAACAGAAGATAATTTAAACAGGGAAAGATGGCTGTAAATGCGATGCTGCATATTTAAGTAGTTATCATTATTACTAAACCTATAGTTTGAATATAAAACATGACCTAAATATGCCTTTGCAATGTACTTTTAAGAGAGTTTATAAAAACTGTTATACCATTTTTATGTTAATACAATATTTGAAGTTTAAAACTCTGATTAATCATGAAAGCTATCTGCAAGTGAAACACTACTTGAATAGGTAACACTAAAAAAGTTCACCTAATCTATTTATTTAAATGGGGGATAGAATATTGTACTGAGTAGCTATGCTACTTTATACTTTCCTTTGAATGCAATTGTATGAGGATAGAGGTGCTTCTTGAACTGCTGGTAGAAATTACTTGCTTTGATGTACCCACACACCAGTTTAAGAAAGGAAAGCAAACTATAAAGGTATAACTGTATGAATATGTAGCTCTGGAGTGTCAGTGAAGAACAGCACAGGAAAGGAAAAGAATTATATAATTTGAACTGTACTAATATAATTGTTTTTCTAGGACAGATTGTACTCAACTCATTCCATCTCGGCTTGGTACAATACCGATCTTGCTGCTTTAGGGCTATTCTCCTGAAACAATTTCAGAGATGGATGCAGTTTTTCATGTCATATATCCTACAAAAGAAAAATGTATTCAGCAATATTGAAGCATACTGAATGCACATTATATAGAAACTAGAACTTTCCAACATATATATATTTTATAATTCATAACCTCTCACTTAGAAAACATAGATGAAACAGCTTTTTGTTGGATTTTAAAAATGAAAAATGAACTTGTTTTCAACCTTGAATCAAAATAAATTTCTGCTTATTCTCAATTGACAGATCTCTGTCCTTGTCTCCCCTGAAAGAAAATATCTGTGCAACAGCAGTGTTATCTGTCCAGCACTACATGTTATGTTATGTTACGTTATGTTACGTTACGTTACATTACATTATGTTACGTTATGTTATCAGCTAAGCTTTTAGGTTTTAGTACTACCACCAAGACAGCAGCTATCATGATACACGTTCTGGCTGAAAGCTGAACCATAACTTGAGTAATATGTTCTCCTCAGCTTCTCCTGTCATCTGCTACTCATTAAACTTTCCTTCCTCCTAATTCTGCTCATTCCATTTTCCTAACTCCACCTCATCTTACCCATTACCAATTTCATCCTTGCCCTGCAGCTCTCTTGCATTTCACTGTTCACTTACACATGTTGCCTTGCATTTAGCACATATGATGAAAAGCTAACTGTGACTACAAGTTGTGAAGGCCCAGTCTAAATATCACTGGATGTGAAAAGCCCTCAAAGAGCTTTGGATCAGAACTCTGTGAAAGTAGAGTACTAAAACAGCTCCTGGTATCATCACAGCAATCTCTAAAAGAGCCTAAGTTTCCAAAATTAACTGCTCCTTAGCTTCAGTCATTAGTTATACCCAAGTCAGTGAAGAAAGGCGACCAAAGAGAACATTTTCATATTGGCACTCTTGACTCCTTCTAGAAGTTCACTAGAGTTATTTTAATATTTTGTTTTGGTTTTATGCATTTTAAATACTGACAAATTGTAAATTCTATTGCAAAATCATTGAAGAATTACTATTACTAGATTACAGCTGCAGACAACTCCATGTGTTTCTCCTTAACCTTGGTGATCAACCCATGAACATGCTCAGTTTCAAATGTTCAAACAAGGAAAGCAGAAATAAAATGCTATCACCTCTTGTTCTGCAGATAACCTCTGAGGTATATTTCACTGAAAATGTGGAGAGTAAAGAAGGGATGTCTGGTATACTGCACTCTCTGATCACATCCCGCCAGCACTGAGTTGCCATGTTGCAGTTCCCTGCCTTTTTGTTTTTCTGTAGAATTTTATACCTTCTCTTGGTGTGATTTTTCTCGTAAATCCTAGAGGTGCTACCTGTCTCTTCCTCAGCAATATTACCCTGCTTTAAGTTTTGCCCTGCTCATTTTACCTGGCTCTGCCTTGTGAAATTTCTCAAGGCTCTTTCAACTATTTAGCAACTGTTTTCTGAAGTGTGAGCCAGTGGTGGTGTGTTGCCAGCAGCTGAGCTGAGGCTCAGGGAGGAGGCAGGGAACTGGCACCAGGCTGGTTAGGTGCTGCAGAGGATGCAGGAAACTTCTAACAAACCACAGCTTAGAAAAGCAGACTTCAGGAATAAGGCAAACAAAGGAAAGATGTTGTTAGGGAATGAAAAGTAGTGACAAGCTTTCTTCACACCCCTTTTTCCTCAAAGTATTCTTTATGAGTCTATACTTCTTATATTAATTCACTGATTATAAAGATTGTTTTGCACAGAACTTAAGAAGCCAGGCCATGCTGAGTTTCTTCAACTAAGTATCATTAATAACATAAGAAAAGTAGCATGTAAACTCCACCACAAACCTCTCAGTTCAGTTATACAGTAGCTACAGTATTTGTATAGAGTCTAGCAAAATGGACGTGAGATCTGTACGTTTCTGGGAATGACAATACGATAAGTGACTAATACAATCACTTTACACTTTTTGTAAATACATAAAACCAGTAACTTTTAAAGAGAAAAGAATATCTGAATTAGAGGTTTGACAAAAGAGATTTAGGCAGTACATTCTAGCCAAATACACTGTGATCATACAGCTGTTTTCAATGATAAAGCACAGCTTGAAGTGTCATTATGGAAACAGTAATGAACTTTTATCAGTTTATTTTTAGTCAATTTAGATTACCTAATTTAGCAATGTAGAAAAAGAAACTTAATGCTTCTGGCACAGTTAATTCTAGCGGCCAGAATTCCCTTTATAAACTCAGATAACTTAGATCATGACTAGCATATCAATCTTCTTTGATTTTGTAGCACAAGCATATTTCACAAATGCACAGGAGCTCTGCACGAACAATCACATCAGAAGTTCTGCAGCAAGTTGGAGTTTTAACATCATTTCCTCTGCTGACTCAGTTATTTCTGCTAAAGGTCTTTTTCTTTTTCTGTGAAAAGAAAATAAACCTTATAGTGAAGAACCTAAATGGGAGGAAGAATTCCATTTTGTGTTTTAGCAAAAACGTGCAGGCAGAATAAAGATAAGCAGTATTTCTTTCTTTTGTATTGGGCTGGTCATCTGCATGTGCATGAGGGATTGGAGTACTTTCTTGGGACACATCGCTGGATGGTTCTTGCCTCTAAACGCGGCTCCCTCTTGCATGGAAGTTGCCAGCCATATTAAATAATGCATGGTATTCTTTCAAAAGGCTGAGCAGATTCCTGGGAAAGGTTGCGTTAGGTCTGTTAATTTTTTGGTTTATCATTCTGTGTATTGGCTGTGTATAGTCTGCCATCTACCCAATGTCATTCAGAGATTGCTGCATTTTAATAGTGCATGAAGTTTTATTTGTCTGTAGTTCATATTAGCCTACTGATTTTTCAAAATTACTGGGATTTCTTGAAATTAATAGGAGTACATATTAGTGATAGTCTCTCTTATTCATATGACCAGGACTCCTGAGTCTAGTTATCTAGACAATTTGACCACATCGATTTTTAAAACTGTTTTCTTCTCAATTGCCTTAATAAAAGATTTCTAGCATAATTTACTGAAAATGGTACTTGACAGTCTGTGATATTTGGTACAACACAACTGTGTTGGATGGGGGCGGGGGGAGGGGTTTTGGTAGCAGGGGAAAGGGCTACATGGGTGGGTGGCCCATGTAAGAAGCTGTTTGAAGCTCCTCCAGCTCCAAGTTGTCCCTGCCTCAGGCTAAGACCGGGCCATTTAGAGACAATAAATGCTCCTCTGAGGGGACAGGACAAAGGAGCGGTCACTGAGCCCTGCAGCAGAGGGAGGAGGGGGAGGTGAGAGAAACACCTGTGCAGATACTGGGAGTCACTGAGGAAGGAGGGGGAGGAGGTGGCCTGAGCAGAGATTCCCCTGCAGCCCGCGGGGAGAGGGCAGGCTGTGCCCCTGCAGCCCACGGAGGATCGCGGTGGGGCAGCCCGTGAGGGACCGTGGCAAGGCAGAGATGGACCTGGAGCCCGTGGAGGACCAGGGAGGAGCAGAGATGGACCTGCAGCCCATTGAGGACCCCACGCCAGGGGATGTGCCTGCTCCAGAAGCAGACCATGACTCTGTGGGCAGCCCGCGCTGGGTTGGTGCGTTCCTGAGGGACTGCACCATGCAGAAAGGACTCCTGTTGGAGGGGTTCGTGAGGGACTGTCTGCCGTGGGAGGGACCCTGCGCTGGAGCAGGGGAAGCGTGTGAGGAGCCCTCCCCACCTGAGGAGGAAGGAGCGGCAGGGACAATCTCTGGTGAACTGACTGCACCCCCCATTCCCCATCCCCCTGCGCCACTGAGGGGGGAGGAGGGAGAGACATCGGGAGCGAGGGGGGTCGAGCCTGGGAAGGAAGGAGGGAGGGGTTGGGGAGGGAGGGTTTTTTTTTGTTTTAAGATCTGGCTTTTTGTGTCTCCTTGTTGTACTCTGTTTTGATAGATGACCGACTAAACTCCCCAAGCTGAGTCAGTTTTTGCCCGTGACCATACCTGGTGAGTAACGCCTCCCTGTCCTTGTCTCGACCCACCAGGTTTCCTTAGATTTTCTCCTCAACCTGGCATGGTGGGGAAGGAGTGAGAGAGCAGTGATGTACTTCTTTTGTTGCCAGCTGGGCCTAAACCACAACAACAACACATTTTTAGCTCCTAGCTTTGTAGCCTCTTCTCATGAGGGATGAGTGTTCTCTAAAACCCAACATTTAACACTTGTCGTCCTCAGGCCTGTAGTTCCCCTGACTCAAACAACTACTGTTCCAGTATATGACCCGCTATTTCAGTACTCATATGATAAGGACAAATGCTTGCTAAACTCTACTAGTCCTGTGTGGGTTTAAATGTGATGGAACAGACACAGTTGTGGTGCACTGGTGCAGTCACTAGTCATGGCCAAGAGGATTGCTTCTGTACATCTCTGTTTCTGTAAGTGATTCATCACTGGAATGGACTGCACAACGTGGTACTCAAATCTGGAAAGCCTGATGGAGAGGGAAAGGCAATCTGTTTCAGTAGTGTGAAAGTTAAAAGGATAGATCTGATGATATTCTGCAGATATCCGCACAAGGGGAATGCTTCTCTTGGAGCTGTCTAATCTAACAGATGAGGCTGGATAGTGACCAGAAAGAAATCACACATTTGGAAAAAGAAGTAATGAATCATTGGTACAACCTGCCTTGGGAAGGAGGAAAGCTGAGGCACCTCAAAAAGTGAAGGAGTGAATGAAAAACATTTTTTTCCAGAGATAATTACATCTAAATAAAAATATTTTTAAAATAAAAATTTCTAAGTTTGAAGTAGGAGCTCGTTTATCTTACTGTTAGAAATAGATCAACTTCATTTATAAATTCTAGGTAGCAGTTAAAATGATGCTTCCCAACCATTTTCTTTTCTTTTAAATTTATCCCCCTCCTTGAACGAAAAGAAGTTCTAGGTAACGTGATACACTCCCATCACAAGAAGCTTTTACACAAGATTTTGTTTACCTTATGGCCATCTTTGGAAGGATATTGCATTGGCTTAGCCAGCTGGTCAAATCTGGTTTGAAAAGTGGGGTTCCTGATCAGCTTTTTATCTCTCAAAGTTTTCAAACAATTGGTGCTTTATGTGTGCTAAGGAATTTAATTTTCATTGTTATTTTTCTGATTTCTGACACAACATTTGTTCCCTCTAAACCACTGTTTAAAACCTGCCTCTGAAGTAGGGAAAATTCTCCATTCCAAAAATGAGAGAGCATTATAATTTATTTTTGTTATCTACGTCTTGTTTTGTGTCAAAACGATAAGCTTGCTTTTGTAATCTCATTGAAACTTCATTTATCATAGCTTTGAAGTAACAGATGGGAAAGCTGGAAGTGACAAGAGCATGCAGTTGTAATTCCTTGTGCTTGAGATGGGACAGAGAAAAGATTTTTTTATTTTCAAATTAGAAAATGGTAAATAATGAGCGTATAGAATTCTAATCTCTCTAAAACATTTAAATGCAGTTGTGTGCTGCCAGGATCATGGGCAACTATTTTTACTAACTGCTATTTAATGTATAAGTAATATGACACTTACTGCAATTTGTAGTATGGCTGAGAGGATAATAAAACAGCTGCTTAATTTCCTGCACCCCTCACCTCCCGTAGTGGAACAAATAAGCAGCAATTTTGTAGGTTGTGTTGTTGATGTAGATATTGTTTCCACTCAAAATTTCAATAACAGAAACAATTCAGGTCAGATCAATGGTGAAGATCACTAGAGCAGACTTTGGGTATTAATCACATTATCTGTTTTGCCTCTATAACAAGCTGTCAGGGCCCTACACATGGGTTTGCAATTGTAGGGGAAAATTTCCTTTAAAAAATCAATGATGCAGCAGCTGTGTGGTTTCTTAATGTGATCATTTTTATGTACTAGTTTATTTCATCTGACCTACAGCAGATATAGAGAGTGTACAACCTTCTATCCTATCCTATCCTATCCTAACCTTGATTTTAAAATTCTTATTCGGATACATTGAATTTAAGCCCATGGATCCACTTCCTCCTCAGATGTGTTTCTAGTTAGAAGTACACAGGCAGAGAACAAATGCTCTTGCTGCTTTCCTCTAACAAACTGTATGAACAAGTGACTAATATTTTTATCCTTAATTAAGTATTTGCTTATGGGAAATAAAGTGTACATTTGCATCCTGGTTTGGGCCAGGACAGAACCAATTTTCTTTTAGTAACTTTACTTTTTAATTAAGTCTCTTCTGAGAAGCTGCACTCTCTGAAATTAACTGCATGTTTTTCCAGACAGGAGCTGCTTCTAGCAGTGATAAGGCTCAGTGTTCATAGTTGGTGCTGGAATATCAGAAGCAATGGTATGCAGAAAGGCTTTTGCTTACATTTATCCCTATGGAGACCAAGGTCGATGCTTGCTTCTGCTGACTTTCTCGTGCGCCGGAACTGAAAGAGCAGAGAAGTGGTCAGACCTGCGACCCTGCAGTGGGGAGGAGCGGGTCGGACAGGTGACCCAAACCTGACCA
>VZSC01006299.1:213428-267921 GCA_013398225.1 Steatornis caripensis | reverse complement strand
TCGGTTTTGTACATATTTCTATATTTGTATATATTTCATTATTATTTTTCCTATTATTATTACACATTATTATTGTAGTCAGATTACAGCTGTTTTAACTTTTCCAACCCATAAGTCTCTTTCCCTTTTCTCTTCTTCCCCCATCCCCCCTCACCCCATTTTGGGGAGGGAGGGAGTTAACAAAGAGCATCTGTCATTCGTTTAATAGCCAACCCAGCTTTAAATCGTGACAATTTGTAATACCCGTCTTGTGCATCCTTCTCTAAAAACATGGAGACTTTGGATCACCTGTGCGGCTACAATGCAAATGCAAAGATGCATTAAAGACAGAACACTATGCGAGCTGAGGTTATTGCATGTAGCATATGTGTGGTAATTTGAGAGCAGAAACTGTTTTGAAATCTGCATATAGGGATAAAAACCTGTCAAAAGGGTAAGGAACAGAAGAGAATAGGTTAAGACAGGCAGGTTGCACACTCTATGAACCACATCTGTTTTTTTCTGAAAGAGTTCACATTACTTTAGGAGCAACATTACACATTACATGTCCTTCTGTGAGCACCTGCAAATGATTAAAAAGAAAAAAAAAACAGAATAGTAAACCACAGTAGTATTGAGTCTTTGATTTCTTTTTTTTAAATAAATGAGACACCATCTGTATCTATTCAATAATAAATTACTTCCTACCCGTAATGAAAGCTTAGTGATAGTATGACCACAATTCATGGAATACGATATATATGTATAGTACTCATATACATAAAGTAAACATAGCATTCTTATTATGACACATAAATATATGTATACGTGTGTGTCTATACAAACTATGCTATAAACTATGTATAGATGCAGTATCCTTTGTGTATCACAAATCATACTATTGATATAGTAAACTATAGCCATGCAGCAAATTGCCACTCACAGGGAAGGGTGTTACTCACAGTAAACCTTACTTCAGTTGGCATCTTTGCTTGCAAATGGCTGGATTTTGCTCGAAGTCTTCTCCATTTCAATCTGCTGTCAGGGCTGTGCCTGGGAGACCTCTCCTCCTGCAGGAGGTCTTGCTGTCTTCCATGTCAGAGAGCGATTCCTTGGCACAGGGCTCAGCACAGGGCAAGCATTTGGAGGAGTTTTCTGACAGAAGCGACAGGTTTGGTCTTGGTAGACATTGTTTTCTCTTCATCACCCACTTCTTTCAGACCTGAGTAGGTTCTTTACTTTTTAATAGTCTCTTGCCCTGTTGTTTTTTTTTAAATTCTAGACAGGTCATCTCATTGGGATTCTTTTATTTATTCAGAAAAGTCTTGGAAGAAATTCAAAATCCTCTTTATTGTATCTGTACTTTCCATGCCAAACTGTCCCCTGGCATCCAATGCCAACCTTTCACAAATGGACTTGGTTGTCCTGTTCTTCTTACTCCCCATGGTCCACAAATAAGGAAGAGTAGGTTCATAGACGTAGCAGTAAACAGGTATCGTCTTCCCATGGTGCAAACAAACATAACTGTTGTCTGTATAACTACATATCAAAAGTAACCTTCTCCCTTTCCAAGTGAATTCAACGTCAAGAAGGAAGCATGCATTAGCTGACACCATGACTCAAAGGACTTTGTCATCTATAACCTATAACAACACAGTGAGAGGTTGAAAATATCTGCCCAGTCAAAAGACCATATTGCAAATTCACTGATGATGGCAGTGTGTTTAAGTAGCTGGGTCTAGTCTTCCTCCCCTGACTCCCACCCCTGTCCATTTCACAAAACAACAGCAGAAGAGAATAGAGAGGGGGGAAGATTCTGGAGAAAAAATAAAGGAGTGGATTTCTATTCCCTATTGTGAATGGTTTGAACATTGAGGAGAAAATAAGAATGTAGGAAAAGGAAAAGAAAGAATAAACCTCTAAGTCACTTCCTCAGTACTGCTCAAGCACTATTCCCTTTGACGTTATGAAGTGCTTAATGTCCTGTGGTTCTTGTACCCCACGGTCGTGGTTTGAACCCAGCCGGCAACAAAAAACCACTCGGCCAGTCGCTCACTCCTCCCCTCCATGCCGAGAAGAGGAGAAAATATAAGGAAACCTGGTGGGTCGAGACAAGGACAGGGAGGGGTCACTCACCAGTTATGGTCATGGGCGAGAACAGATGCAACTTGGAGGAAACAATTCAATTTAATCGGTCATCAGTCAGAGCAGAGTAGGATAAGAAGACACAAAAAGCCAGATCATAAAATAAAAATAAATACCCTTCCCCCTCTCCTTCGTGTGCTCGAGTCCCCTTGCTCCTGATGTCTCTCCCTCCTCCCCTCTCAGCAGCTCAGGAGGACAGGGAATGGGGGGTGCAGTCAGTTCACCAAAGATTGTCCCTGCCACACAGACCTCACACTCCCATACACTCTACATGTATGCGAAGTGAATGTGGGTGTTCGATACTGTCACAGAAGCTATCATCAGTAATGTGGTTTTTGTCACATAATAAATTTGAATGCAATTACCTTTTTATTATTCAGGAAAGAGACTATTTTGAAGGGTTTTTTTTATATCCTCTGCATGTGTAAATAGCTGTCAAACAAAACACCGCTTCTAGTTGATTTCTGTACTCTACCCCTTCCTCCATTAATATTTGGTCAAGGCTGAGCACATTTGATTAAATGTGTGTGATACCCTTCTCCTGTTTTCCGTAGACAGACTTGGAATGAGCAAATTGAGTGGAGCCTTATTTCTGCTCCTTTTAAGGTTTGGGGGATGCACTAGGTTTGAATGGTTATCAATCAGCTTCCCAGGAATGGTTATCAATCAGCTTCCCAGAAAAGACAAGCATGCAGGAGAAATCAGCCCAAGCTGAACATTTACCTCTATTATCAATTCTTCACAAGGACTTATTTTCAAGCAGGGATACAATACCATTTTTCTTTTGTGAACAACTGCAGCATAAAAAAGGATGGGAACTAATACAAGCCCCTCTTCTGCTTTTGCTTATCCTGTCCACTTTAAGCACATCACAAACTGCTGTCAAAAGAGCCCATGCTAGATTTCAAATCACAGGAACAGGGTACAGCCCATTCTACTTGCCTATGAGAACTGGGAAGCACTGTCTTGATCTAGACCTTACAAAAATGCTCTGGATGTAAAATGAGTTATAGTTGCAGATTTATCAGGCAGGGACTGAGGCCATCTCCTTCCTCTGTTAACAGTAAGGCTGTTACTGCCAGCTGCCACATCCCGAAGTGCAGCTGCACCATCTATGCTCTGCAAGAGGGCTGTCAGGGCTTGGCTTGCACCAGTGGTGTCAGGAAGCACCAAGCTACCTTCATAATAACGTTGAAGAGGAAAAGATGTTTGATTTCACAATGAATATTATGTGTGACAAGAGATGTAATTTGATAGGTTTCCAGTGATTGCACATCAGTGTGTCGTAAAGCTAAATTCTGCTTTGAAAAACATTGTTGTAAAGTAACCAGAACAAACCTCATCCTTGTTTTATTTTTTCTTTTTCTCTTTCTTTTCCTTTTTCTTTTCTTTTCTATTCCTTTTTCTTTTCTTCTCTTCTCTTTTCTTTTCTCTTTTCTTTTTTCTTTTCTTTTCTTTTCTTTTCTTTTCTTTTCTTTTCTTTTGTTTTCTTTTCTTATATTTTCTTTTCTTTTCTTTTCTTTTCTTTTCTTTTCTTTTCTTTTCTTATATTTTATTTTCTTCCTTTCCCCCAGTTATTGATTTTAAGAGTACAGCAAAAGGAAAGAAATAATGTTTATTCTCCTAGCACTGCTAAACAGATCAATTACAGTTTTCTGTACTTCACAGAACACATGTATAGAAAGCCTACCTGGAGATAACGAAAATGTTGTCAAGATACTGCTCAGCTTTTATATCATACTATAAGTTCTTTAGGAAGTTGGTAATTATTAAATTTACAGACGGGAAAACGGAGGCAAACACCCATACTCAGCCCCACTCACAACATAACAGTGTTCTTGTCCAACATGTACCACTGCCTTAGCTATTACTACACTCTCCTCTGATTCCTCACTAGAACGCCAATGTAACAGGCATGCTCTGGACAACATGTCTATTGCTGCAACAACCCCACAAAACCATAACGATCCAAAGACCATGTTGCACTATAGATACTGTGTTTGGAAATAGCTGCATTCAATAACCTTCCTCTTGTCTGTCTGGTATTTTGGAGAGCTGTTGGAGGATAGGCACAAGGTCATGCAATATTTTTTCTTTACAGAGTCACCTATAGTAAAGTTGTGGGAAGGAGAGAGGGATGATTTAATTTTCCATTAGACAAGGAGGAACATGGCATCAGCTGGTGGCTCCACTCCCCAGCAGAAGCAGTTGCTAATTTAGCGCAGGCAGACACCAAAGGCAGTGGCGGGAGGGAGTGATTCCCACCACTGCCAGATGAGGGACAAAGAAAAAAGGAACTAAGGTAGGGGAGTTTACACATAAATCTTTAAAATCAGCATGACTCTTCTGCTCCTGGGCAGATGGCAGTCCAGGTCTCTGCAGGAAATTCTTGCAGCTCCTCTCATCCTTTTCTTCTCCTTCTTCCCTTTCTGCAAACATCCTTCCATTACTGTATAGAGGATCAGGAACAGACACCTAAATGCTTGTCTGAATGTAACACAACACAGCAGAGACAGGATTCATTCAAACCTTGGCTCTCACAAGGCCTACCTGTCTTCCCTTACAGTAGAGTATCTGGTCTGATCTTCTTCTTCTTCACAGTTGTGAGAGCTTGTTTTTACCCACCCTCATCATACCTTGCAGAGATCTCATGTCTCTCCTTATCATAACTAGAGCTACACCTGTCTTCAATATCCATCAACTAGACTGACATTTCCAAAGTAAAGTTCCCTCATTTGTTTTAACAGTCCAGTCATATTCTGCTTGAAATGGAGGGAACCCCTTCTTGGCACACCCTGTACCGAGAACGATCAATAGACTAACAGGAGTGGAAATATGGACTGCGTTCACTTTTCTTTACAGTAGGAAAATAATGAGCTCAGCTGTTCAGACAGTGGAACAATAGCTTTAGCTATCCTGTGTATCTCACATAGAGTACATCAATGTACTTTGTTGTAACAGCTGTCACCCATCAATCCATCACCAGTCAATCGCTGCCACTTTGGTAGAGGCTGTGCCAATTTGTCATACTGCATACTGCATACTGCACACTGAGAGTCCCACGTAATTCTGAGACTGTCACATCCTTGACACACCAGAGCCCAGGACAGAAACTGCAACTCATCAGAAAAAAAAAAAAAATCATAGAGCTATGTCTCCTTAGAAAAGGCTCTCTCTTCCTTCTTGGAATGAGTTTTTCTTCTTCACCTTATGCATGTTCCTTGACAGTGGCCCTAAAGTAATGTTTGGGTTGGTTGGTTGGTTGGTTGTTTTTTTCTCAGCTCTTGCACATTCATTCAGCGTGCAGAGTCTGTGGCCATATAGAAGAAGCCAACATCACACAGCAGGTTTGGTCAAGCAGTCTCAGTGGGATTAAAGACATGCCTTCAAGACTGAACTCAGCTTCCCATCTTTCCTCCCCTATTTGCCTATCATTTGTCCTAGGACCTGTTCCCAGTCCCACATCTTGTTTAAATGAGAAGAAGCAGAAATTTTTGCTGCAGTGTTTGTGGCTGGATCCAGGGGAAAAAAAGTAGTCCCAGAGATGCATGGTTCTCAGCCCAGTTTCAGGAAGGTGTCCCTCTTTGTCCTTTTGAAAAGGGTATTTTCTGTCTATATCACACAATAGTTAGAGTAGGATAAAATAGGAAATAAATTATTCATTTCATGGCCATGTAGAAGAGGAGCTTTCATTTTCTCAAAACAGGAAGGATACAGTAGGAAAAGTGGTATTTTCCAAGCTCAAAAAGTCTGGTGGACTGTAAAAGGAAGGAAAAGCTTGAGCCCTTGCAGACCAGAAAAGACCTGTAAAGTAGCACAGCTCAAAGAATGAACAGAATTTGTAGGACTGCATTTAAAACTGTGTTGTAGATGGCATCTTATTTGAGTCAACACTGCTTTTTTAGAAGTACATGCTGTCTTTGTTCTCATTGCTAGACTCAGCACATTACTCCAGAGCAAAGACCGCTGTCCTGGAGAGAAGATTAACCCAGACTTTCCATTAGTACCTTTATATTAATTCTGCATAAATGCTAAATAAAATATACTTCAAAGGGCTCTTGAAGGTATAGGCTCAGATGTGGTACAAAAGGTGCATGTGTTCTTGATTATTCAATTAGTGCACAAAGAACGTGAATATTTTTATACAACAGTAGGAAATACACCTCACGATTCCTGTCCATGCAGTATGGAGTTACAAACTAACTGCTCAGGTAATCTCAGAAATTTAACCAAGATAACTTAATGATCCCATATATCTGCTTCTGTATCTAAATGTGTGTCATGGTTTAAAGCTGTGCTGGCTATTAAATGAATGACAGACACTCTTTGTTAACTCCCTCCCTCCCCAAAATGGGGGGAAGGGGGGGAGAAGAGAAAAGGGAAAGAGACTTATGGGTTGGAAAAGTTAAAACAGCTTTAATCTAACTACAATAATAATGTATAATAATAATAATGAAATATACACAAATATAGGAATATGTACAAAACCAATATCGAGCTCCCCCCCACTGATGACGATCACGTCACCCGGACGCTGCGGGGCATGCCCCAGGAAAGTCCTGGACTGTACTCAGCAGCAGCAGGCAGGAGCTGGGTTCAGGAATGCACAGATCGGGATCGAAGGCAGAAGAATCAGACAGAGTCCTCCTTGGACTCCGGCCATAGAAGAAGAGGGACAAGACCCTCGTGATCCCTCAGCTTTATACCGAGTGTGACGCGTATGGGGTGGAATACTCCCTTTGGTCAGGTTTGGGTCACCTGTCCGACCCGCTCCTCCCCACCGCAGGGTCGCAGGGGTGACGACTTCTCTGCTCTTTCAGTTCCGGCGCACAAGAAAGTTAGCAGAAGCAAGCATCGACCTTGGTCTCCATAGGGATAACTATAAGCAAGGGCCTTTCTGCATACCATTGCTTCTGATGTTCCAGCACTAACTGTAAACACTGAGCCTTATCACTGCTAGAAGCAGCTCCTGTCTGGAAAAACATGCAGTTAATTTCAGAGTGCAGCTTCTCAGAAGAAACTTAAATAAAAAGCAAAGTTACTAAAAGAAAATTGGTTCTGTCTTGGCCCAAACCAGGACATTGTGTTTGCTTCACACATCTGTTGTAAGAACCACACACCAAAATGCAGGGTTATTAACAATTCATGCTTATGTTATTTTTTACAGCTTTCTTTTTCTGTACCTCATACTCACAACTGAAACCAGCATTATTTTCCAGTTTTAAAAAACTATAGAAAACTGATAGAAAAAGCATAGCTGAAATTGCTTGGGGACTTTTAACAGAGTAATGCATCTTATCTAAAGAAGTGCTCACAGATTTAATGGCACAGAGTCTACAATGAAGTATCACTTGGACTTCTTTCAACAGACATTGCTTTTTCATTTGATTTACATATTGTCACGTGAAAAGCAGTGTTCATAGTCCATCTGATCTGATGATGTTGCTTTGAATGTTATCATCAATAAAATGGACTTAAGCTAAGCCAACTTTGGTAAGACTCCCACAGCATGTTAGGCTATTTTTTGACCATGGCTGTAATGGCTGGAAAGTCTCATGTTGATTTAGCTGCTGAAGAAGAAAAATGTCTCTTATATTGTCCTTTGGGTAGAGCTTAGGGACCCTAGAGTTTTTTGATGGCATTATTAAGAGACTGACTAGAATGCAATACAAACTGTGCTGTCAGGAATGTCAAACAGCCTCCATCTAATATGCTCTAATTTAGCTTTTCAAGAGAGAAGGTCGAATGACAGAAAAACGAATTTTATTTTCTGCACCAAGTCAATTAGCTTGAGGCAACAAGAGTAAATCATGCTAGATCCACCCTGCACAATCCAAAAGGATTTTTTCCATTGTATTTCACAAAGATCATATTGAAAAGAGCTATCAGGTTGGCAGCTGAAATGCCAGTTGTAGGTCTCAGATTTGATAAACAGCATTTGCCAGAGAACATGAAATTGCTGTTTAAACTTCTGTCTGGGTGCATCTATGATGGGTCAATTGTCTGCCACTCTTATTTTCAGAATAGTGAGAAATGAAAAGGATTCTGTGTGTAGAGGCTTTTTGTAATTACTGGGGAAGAGGGGAGAGACAAAAGTCATCTGGCATAACATCATGAATAAGATGACAAAAGATGCTTGGACTACTAAACCTGTTGTTTCTTTCTCAACTATGAAGATCTTTCAGTTACTGAGGGGAAAAAAGGAAAAACACTGTGTGACTTCTTTCCCCTCATTCTGTTTTCATGCAAGTTATTGGTAAAACTTGCATGTTTGGCATTCAATTCAAAACACTGTTTTGAAGTGAACAGAGTATATTGATGAAACTTCTTGAGCTGAGACGAGCTGCTTTGCTCATGCCAGAACATTTCATGGAGATATATTATTTTTGGTAATGTTTTTTGCATTGAAAGTGATTTTGAGATGCCTGGATCTAATAACAGACAAAGACCGGGGCTGGGAGAAGGGAAAGAAGGAATAAAACTGCAAATTTATTGATCCAAAAAAAGCCATTTTGACGCACTTCTGTTCTACATGGTGAAGCCTTCATAGACTTGGAGAGAGGAGAGAAAAAACCCACAAATCTTTAGGACTTCCCATTCAATAAAACCCAGTCTAATAATGCCTAGATTTATTGGACAAATACATTTCTGTGATGGATTTTGCAAGAAGTCACATTAAAAAAATTTCTCAGACAATTATGATTGCAGAGGTAGTATCTTCACCAGGCCCCTGCCTTTTAGCTTTCCAGCTGTCTTCTACCAAGAGCAAAAATCGTAGAATTTTATACTTTTATTTTGTAGGGAGGGAATAACAACAACATGTCAGACATTAGGAATTTTTATCCAACTGCCCTTTCAATAAATTCTTTATTTCTTAGGTGTAAATGTGAATGAAAATCAGATATAAATGTTGACCGTCATGCTACTGTTGTTTATGGAACTGGCTTTTCACCACATCAGGTGTTGAGGGAATGAAATCACTCTGTCATGCCTGAGCCTAACAATATTCAGATAACTACAGTAGAGATTTTATCATCTGAATGATCCTTGTTGGGATTTTCTTGCTTGTTTTTCCACTGAATTGTGACCTTGGTGTTTCTATCAACACCACAGATGAATACCAGAGTTCAAATTGTTGGTGTTTGTAAACTTCTCTGAACAAAAGTTTGGGATAGAAAGATGGACTTACTTAGGTCTGAATTTTAAGAGAACAGCCCTGTTGTCACAGTTTAAATCTGGGCTGGCTATTAAATGGATGACAGATTCTCTCTGTTAACTCTTTCCCTATCCAGAAGGGAAAGGGAAAGAGAAAAGGGAAAGAGGATTATGAGTTGGAAAAGTTAAACCAGCTTTAATATAACTATAATGATAAGGTATAATAATAATAGAAAAAACAGTGAAATATATACCAATATAAACAAAACCAATATCAAGCTCCACTGATGATGACCACATCACCTGGACACTGCAGAGCAGGCCCTGGGAAAGTCCCTTACTGTACTCAGCAGCTGACAGGAACAGGATTCAGGAATGCACAGATCAGGATTGAAGGCAGAAGAATCGGACAGAGACCTCCTGGGATGCCAGCCACAGAAGAAGAGAGAAATTGACCCTCATGATCCCTCAGCTTTATGCTGAGTGTGAGTGTACGGGATGGAATACTCCATTTGGGTCACCTGTCTGACCCGCTCCTCCCCACCGGAGGGTCACAGGTGTGACCTCTTTTCCACTCTTCCATTTCTGGTGCATAAGAAGCTCAGCAGAATCAAGCAGTGACCTTGGTTTCTATAGGAATAAGTATAAGCAAGAGCCTTTCTGCATACCATTTCTACTGTCACTCCAGCAATAACTGTAAACATCAAGCGTTATCACTCCTACAAATAGGCAATGTCTGAAAAACACACAGTTAATCTCAGAGAGTGCAGTCTCTTAGAAGAGACTTAACTGAAAAGTGAAATTACTAAAAAGAAAATTGGTTCTGTCCTGGCTCAAACCAGAACATTCCACTCCTTATTCCATACCGTTTGTGTCATACTCAGGACAACTACATAGCACGAACCTCTCTCTATACAACACACAAAACCTCTTTAAAATACAATTCTCCACAATGTCGTTTTGCAGCCAAGCATTTACAATACTAAAATTGCTAAGTATAATGCAGTTTATCAGCTACATTTAAACAATGTGGTGAAAGTACCAGTCATCATCTAAGGCTATGCGATTTATGAAAAATCAAACACAACAAAAAACCCTTGCCAGTTCAGGCAAAGAGGAACCAGTCAGTTTTGTCCATAAATCTTCACTGTGAGACTCCTCGAGATCTCAGATCACATTCCCATCATCCTAAGATGTAATTAATATTTGTTGCATGATTTTTCAGTTTAAAGAGTTTGAAATAATGTGTTGACAGTGTTGTAGCTTCAGGGACTGGAAACTGAGAACACATTTTGCATATGCTCGGGGTGATGCAAACCTTGCTAAGATATTTGGAAGAATAGCATAAACTGAAGGGAGCTAAACTTAGTGCAATCTTGTCGCTGCTGAAAAAGGCCCTGACACATGAAGATCCCTGAAATATGCCCAGGCATTACCACAGAGAGTGGTAATTGGCACAAGAGCATGCTAACAATTAAATGTTATAAGTTTCTCTTTCTGTGTGAAGAGATAACTACATACTCCCAAAAAAACATTCCTTGTGATACTCCAGCCATTTCTCACCGCTCTCCATATCACAGCTACACTCAAGGTTTTTTTCATAATGATGGGAATCAATTGTTCCCAAATCACGTAATTTTCTTGTTTGTCTTCATCTCTCTCCCTGCTTTTTCCACAATTCGTATCAACTACTTCTCAGTTTTCTGTCAGAAACAGTATCAATAGATGGTTACCCCTTCCTTCTTTGTGCTGTTACATTGTGTAATTGTTCTGCACTTTAACAATAATAGTGACTTCTCGGTGTCTAGCTTGGCAACCTTCATTACCTTGACATCATTTTCTACCATCCTTCACTGAAGAATGTATCTTCTTGATGAGACAAAGAGCTCTACAGATACTAGCACTGCAGTAGATGGTTTTTCTCGTGTTGTTCTTAGAAATTGGATTTTTCTCCTCCAGTGCAAATAACTCCACAGATATGCAACTTGATTTTTAATTAATAAGACTTTCCCCATCTTGACATTCTGGGTTAATGTCTATTAAAAGATGAATAAGGGATCTCCAGTCCACTTCTTACCTCTTCCTGTTCCTTTCTACCAGGCTACACTAGATGAGATTGAAAAAAGAGGCATTCTGAAATCTGCTTCTATCTATACAACAAAAGTGCGTCATAAAGTCTGCAAGGAACTTGGCTGTGCTTCATTATTACCTTTACAAATTTCAGTGATTTCCCTAAAAGTGAGAGATTTTATGTGCTTTACGTCATGATATAAGGATAGCAAAAGCTAACTAAAGCTAACTGGTGCTAGGCTGAAGAGAAGCTTTCCATGTCAATCAACAGCCCCATTTTCAGGGCTTTCTTTATATGTTTCTTTATATGTTTGGTTCTTGTTTCGGTGGTGTTTTTTTTGTTTGGTGATTGTTTTGGTTAGTTTGGCTTTATTCGTTTGGGGGTTTTTGTTTTGCTTTGTTTTGTTTTTCCAATAGGCTATCTGAGACTGAATATTTCAGACTTAATTCCAAATTAGATTACTCCCTCATTTTATATTGTCATTCTATCAAGCTCATACTATAGTATGCTCCTGTTAAACTGCTCAGACTCAATGTAATCTTCCCTATGCTGCAGCAGGTGTTTTATAATCTGAAAAGGAAATTCTGTTTCATTAAAAAGATTGCAGCACAAAGCATGCTCTTTCAGAAGGGCTGCCTCCAAAATCCGTAGCGTTCAAGAAAGATGGATGCCTGAAGCATTAGCGTTCATTAAACCTTATAACCCTGGAACAAAGGCACTCAGGAGGAAGCTATTGATAAGAATAAGAAAGACTTCTCAGTTACAAGTACCGTGCGATGTGGACAGAAAGAAATACTCAGTGATTTTTCCAGCAAACTCTAATTTATTAGGAGACAGAAATGATATTAAAAAATAATGTGATACAGTAAAAAGGGCATTCTGATTTATGCATAGGCAGCATGTGATCTAACACAACAGAAAATTGGAGGTTGGTTTCTAATATCCTGGATTATTATTCCTGTACTGCAATGAGAGGACTACATCAGAAATAATAAATGGATTTCAAATTTTAACAAGGCACTTCAGAAGGAGAAGCCTGTTGTAAAGTCCACTACAACCCAGGGACAAACAGAAGGACAACTTCAGACAGCACTCTAGATCTTAGATTCCCTTTATCTAAAGCGGTTACAAATAAAGCTCACGGAGTCTAGAACCACAAACCTCTTGATTTTTAGATATCTTCATGAGTGTCTAACATTAGGTGAAGGAGTCTGGAAATGCAATCCCGTATAATTCTTTTTTTTTTAATCTGGCTGTTCCGAAAAAAGAAAAGCCATCTTACCACTCAGCATAAAAAGGCTTCTGTCTTGTGGCCAAGATCTGTAGTTGTGTTCTTCACAAGGACGATAGACTGCAAGAGTAAGGTCCTGCCTTATGTTAGAACCAATTGAAAAAGCTCTTGAGCAAGATGCCATTTGGCTGTGCCAATGAATCTTTTCAGCCAGTTATCCACACTGAGAGCAAGGACTTGAGAAACTGCATTCGGTTGATATGACTATGCCATCCTTGGATCTTGTTCACCTTAGCTTCAGGATCCCTGTAGGTATGTCCTGGAGATGTGGAACTGGACTCCAGAAGTTTCCATCAGTAGTCATCCCATATTCAAACTCCGTGTGATCACATAGGAATCATTGTTTTGTGCGTCCTCTCATTCTCTCATTTCCATGTCATGGAAGAAGCAGCCCCAATGACATCAGTGGCTTTGACTGTGAGTAGAATCAGACACTGAGCTTGGTGTTTTAATACACAAGGAGCTTAATGGGACATAAATTTTCAGCTTCAACTGATGTCTTCTAATTTTTATTAGAAATGATTTGTTAGAAAATCCTGCAAATAGACAGTGGTGGTAGTGAGTTAGATTTTGTTGGTATGTCACATGGTTGACCCATGCCTTTGACAGAAAATGAAATGGAGTAACAAAATCCAAGAACGTGATTACCAATAGCAGTACTTCTAATTGCTCATTCTAATACATCTAGAGTACCCTTCAAATACTTTTTTAATGTGTGATGATAGGAGTAGTCCTCCTAAGTGAAGTTACACAGGAGCATCAGAATCTCAAAATTCAGGACTAGACAATATGAAGAAGCAGATTTCGTCTCAAAGTTATCCACAATATTATACTTAGCAGAAGCAGAACAACAGTTGTCAGAAAGAATGAAGAGAAATTGATAATCTGAGGAATACAGTTTTTGAATTATTTATTACTAAAGAAACTTTTTTTGCAAGATCATCTTGGCAGAAGGGACATAATGGATGGTTTGGAGAATCTCAAGGTATTTTATAAATGTTGGCTCAAGCATTTGATCTATTATTCTTATACACATACATCATCTGAGATTAAAGGAAGAAGACAGAGAGATGTCAACACAGCTACAGCTGTCTTTGCTATCACTTTTTCTACATAAAATTTCCTCCCTACAGGATATTATTCCCCATGGGGCTGTGTGAAGTAGTTTGGGGAAGAAAAGTTGTAGGTGAATTAGATGTAACTACTGCTCTCCTGTGGCAAGGAGCACAGACAGACCCAGGCATGAGCTCTATGGAGCTCACACGTACTGGGACATACATAGGACTTGATTCAAGTCTCACCGTTAGTGGTGTCTCAAAGCTTACCTCATCTGACACTTGAAATTGTTCTAGATTCTCCACCCTTGGAGATACTCAAAGGCTGACAAGGCATAGTGCTCTTAGCAGGGTGGTTGGGCTAGATGACCTCCAGAGGTCCCTGCCAACTTCAGCTGTTGTGTGGTTCTGTAAAGTTACAACATCTTAATACATGCTGAAACTGTCATCAGGCTGAATCATTACTTTCGTGTTTGCCTTAGAACATACTAAAATTAACTGTGGCCTATGTTGATGAGGGCTCAGTTTCTTAATTTCTCATCATTTATGATTCCTTCATCATCTATTTACACTTACTTAAATACAGCGATCATGTGCTACCTAACTACATAGGCAGTTTGACTAGATCGGGGACGTTCTACCTGTAACTTAAGCATCTAAGAATTAGAGCTCTGCAGACCCCAAGCTTCTCCCCAGAAGAAAGAAACAGCAACCTCCAGCAAGAAGTTCATCTATATGTAGCTGTCTAAAATGAGTCATGTGGCTTGGAGATACTGGAAGGAAAAGATGAATGTTTAAATGTTTAATTGTGCCACAGAATGACACTTGCAAGTAAAAATTTTTTAAGCTATCAGTTTGGTGGAATTTTTCAGAAGTATTCTGCTCAAATTCCTTCAGAAACAAAGAAGAGGTTCAGCTGCTGAAAACTGACAGTCTTTCACATTCACAGATAATGAAATATAATGTGTTTTTTTTTCTTCTGGATAAAAGTGAACAAAAAATAATTTAATCATAAAAATATTTTAAAATATTCATTCACCGTGTCCTTAACCCTTCATTCAATAAAGAAATTTCTGAAATGAAATACATTGATACATAGTATGGACGGTTAATGTATTCAGGTTGTAAAATACAAACATGAAAAAAATGAATTATCCATCTTACAAAGCAATCATTTGTTCACAGCTTCCCATTTGTAATACAGACAGGCAAGATTTGTTCAGTCATTTAGTGAACTATGCCAGTGCTTGAGCTCTTTCACTTTAGCTAGTACCACTGAATGGCTTCAGTGAATTTTCTCTTAATAACATTACTTACAGATCTATCTGCCTTTAAAAATCTTTGGTAATTTTAAAAAAATCTGCAGATGATCTATTAAATTTGAGACTGGTCAAGGGAAAATAGTGTTTTCTCTTGTTTTTTTCTCCCCTTAGACTTTGCGAAGAATATTCATTGTGTCAAGATTCAATTTCATTTTTAAAAGGGGAAAAATAGATGAAAAGGTTCATCCTAGTTACTTTCAATTTAGTTCTTTCAAATGTCAGTAATAGGAGAAATAAAGTCTCATTTATAACTACAGAGGCCTCTGAAGGAGCTGGTTTAAGCCATTGGCTGTTGCACACATGGTCATTCATTTAACTAAACATCAGCCAACAAAATCTCTGGAAAGAAATCCAGAACTCTAGATTAAAACTAGATCAAAGCCCACATGACAGTTCAAGCATATTTAAACCTTGGAATTGGCGTTTGTCAAAAGTGTTGATGAAATACAGCTACCATACTTTCTTCAATGATATTATCTACCCAGATCTTCAGACAAATGCCAGTCTAAAGCCGAACCCTTAATTTTTATTAGAGAACACATAGCATAACCATTAAAACATATTACAAGGCAGATCTGGTTTTTCATTGCCTGGAATCTCTCTTCAAAAATAGCAACAAAGGGATTGAACCGGTATTTTACATTTTGTGTCTCCTGAAAGATAAAATTCAAGGAAAAATCTAAAAAAGCAGGGGTTTCTAAATTATTATTTTAAATATTTTATTTTAAGACTGGAGAGTCTACAGTTTATAGGCAATACACAGTTCAGGTACTATGTAATGGAATCTTTATTTATAGACTGTTTTATATCCTGAGATGGTTTGAAATGAGTTTATCGCTATCTGGCACAGCCACAAAATCAACTGCAATATTATTAATATCTCACAACCTATCAGGATTTTCATCTCCCAGAAGCCTGCATAATGTTATTCATGCTGACTATTATCTAGCACATTAATACATTGATATTTCCCCACAAATTGTAGCTAATATCTTGCAGCCATAAACCTGTTGGATTGTGAAACATCCTGATGGCATTCCACCTTCTGAGGAAGAATTAATTTTTAAAAAGAATAAAGAAAAATATTTCTAGCTATTAATAAAGCCAGGAGTTGTTTTTTCTTGCTTTGTGTGTGCATGTGTGCTAGCAATATTGTAAACAATGGTGTGGAAAATTCTGTGGTTTATCAGTTTCTTAAACCATACTGTATATCTTGTACCACTTTAAGACTGTTAATCATAATGTGCATATTCTATGGGCTTTTTCTAATTATCTGATATAAATTTGGTTGATGGATGTAATAGATATGCTCTCAAATCTGGCTCATCTCCCCAGGCAAAATTCTACATGGGTTTTCTGAAATTCCTTGGACTTTAAGAGATGAGTATGAATAATACCTATCTCCTGAAGGAGCAATTATTAAAGGCAGAGTTTTGCAGGTCAGGAGAGAGGAAGGTGTACAACAGAAGATAACTCTGAAGAACAGGATGATCTTCAAGCCAGAAGAAATGTATAAACACATTTTATGATCTGATTGTCGTGGTTTGAGCCCAGCCGGCAACAAGGAACCACGCAGCCACTCGCTCACTGCCCCCCCCCCCCCCCCCCACCGGGACGGGGAGGAGAATCAGCAGAGACAGGGGCAGCCCTCGTGGGGTGAGATAAGGACAGTTTAATGCAACAGCACAGAGAGAGGGAGAACAGTAACAATAACAACTATAATGCTAACAAGAGAGAATACAAACGAGTGATGCACAGCACAAGCGCTCACCACCCGGAACGGGAACCGGAGCCGCCCCGCGCCCTTCCCGGCCGCTTCCCGCGCCTTGCCCGGCCCGCCCCCCGGCAATGGACTGGGCGTGACGGCAGTGGTATGGAATACCTGCCTGGCTGCTTTGGGTCGGCTACCCCCCTCCCAGCGTTCTGGGGAAAATTAACTCTATCATAGCCGAACCCAGGACATTATCCACCCCTTATTCTATACCATCTACGTCATGCCCAGATACTACACTTCCCAAGGAACTACCACCACCCTTACTGTCCATACATATATATATATATATACACACAAGACAGGATTCTGTCTGTTATAACAGTCTTTCAGGGCAGGAGGGATCGTGTGTGTAGTGATGGACTGTTGCATGCTGTGTCCGGAGCTCATGGCTGGTGTAGCTGCTGTGGTCTGTGCTCATGATCTGCAAGGTGAAGGTGTTGATCTCGCAGAAGCTGCTGGGCGCCAGTCGAAGCCAGTTCAAGTTCCATCACTACTACGCTCCAGTGATTTCGATGGCGTGGATGTTGATCACGGCCCTCGTGGTCAATGCTGAGGCTGACAGTCATGCCACGTGGGTCTGCCTGTGTAGCAGCGCATGCGTGGTTTTGGGCCTACATACTTCCATCACTGGCTGTTCTCCCCCCGAATCAAATCCCCTTGAGGTACACATTGGACTTTCCCATCCTTCTGCATTACCCACCAAGTGCACCCAGGTCCTTGAGCAAACGTAATCCCACGAATGGGTTTACTTTTGCCTGAGGCAGGATTAACCCAGACTGTTTTCCCTAGCATGTTCTTCATGTGCACTACAGGGACTTTATCCCCATCTACAGTATGTGGAACCCTTGACTGGGCAGGGCCAGCTCGATTAGTAGACCCTCTAGTGTTAACCAGCCAGGTGGCTTTTGCTAAATGTGTGTCCCAATGTTTGAAGGTCCCACCACCCATTGCTTTCAATGTAGTCTTTAACAGTCCATTGTATCGTTCAATTTTCCCAGACGCTGGTGCATGATAGGGGATGTGGTATACCCACTCAATACCATGTTCTCTGGCCCAGGTGTCTATGAGGTTGTTTCGGAAATGAGTCCCATTGTCTGACTCAATTCTTTCTGGGGTGCCATGTCGCCATAAGACTTGTTTTTCAAGGCCCAGGATAGTGTTCCGGGCAGTGGCATGAGGCACAGAGTATGTTTCCAGCCAACCAGTGCTTGCTTCCACCATCGTAAGCACATGGCGCTTGCCTTGGCGGGTTTGTGGAAGTGTAATATAGTCAATCTGCCAGGCCTCCCCATATTTATATTTCAGCCATCGTCCTCCATACCACAGAGGTTTTAGTCGCTTGGCTTGCTTGATTGCAGCGCACGTTTCACATTCATGGATAACCTGTGCAATAATGTCCATGGTCAAGTCCACCCCTCGATCACGAGCCCAGCTATAAGTTGCATCTCTTCCTTGATGACCTGAAGTGTCGTGGGCCCAGCGAGCCATGAATTTTTCACCCTTATGTTGCCAGTCTAGATCCACCTGGGCCACGTTGACTTTAGCAGCCTGGTCCACCTGTCGGTTGTTTTGATGTTCTTCAGTGGCCCGACTCTTGGGTACGTGGGCATCTACATGACGTACCTTTACAACCAGCTTCTCCAGCTGAGCAGCAATACCTTGCCATAATTCAGCGGCCCAGATGGGTTTACCTCTGCGCTGCCAGTTGCTCTGCTTCCATTGCTGTAACCACCCCCACAGGGCGTTTGCCACCATCCATGAGTCAGTGTAGAGGTAAAGCATTGGCCACTTCTCCCGCTCAGCAATGTCTAAGGCCAGCTGGATGGCTTTTACTTCTGCAAACTGGCTCGATTCGCCTTCTCCTTCAGCAGCTTCTGCAACCCGTCGTGTGGGACTCCACACAGCGGCCTTCCACCTTCGATGTTTTCCTACAATGCGACAGGACCCATCAGTAAACAGGGCATACTGCTTCTCATTATCTGGTAGTTCATTATATGGTGGAGCTTCTTCAGCACGTGTCACCTCTTCCTCTGGTGACATCCCGAAATCTCCGCCTTCTGGCCAGTTTGTAATTACTTCCAAGATTCCTGGGCGGCTAGGGCTCCCTATTCGAGCCCGTTGCGTGATCAGTGCGATCCACTTACTCCATGTGGCATCAGTTGCATGATGTGTGGAGGAGACCTTCCCTTTGAACATCCAGCCCAACACTGGTAGTCGGGGTGCCAGGAGGAGCTGTGCTTCAGTACCAATCACTTCTGAAGTGTCTCCAGTTCCCGTTCCGGGTGGTGAGCGCTTGTGCTGTGTATCACTCGTTTCTATTTTTCTCTTGTTAGCACTATAGTTGTTATTGTTACTGTTCTCTCTCTCTGTGCTGTTTCATTAAACTGTCCTTATCTCAACCCACAAGGGCTGCCCCTTCCTCTGCTGATTCTCCTCCCTGTCCCGGTGGGGGTGGGGAGGGGGTGCAGTGAGCGAGCGGCTGCGTGGTTCTTTGTTGCCAGCTGGGCTCAAACCATGACACTGATGATGAGGAAAAAGTTTGGAGATCAGAAACCCTGGGTTATAAACACAGTAGCCTTAATCCACTGAAGTTTCCAGAGGTAAGGTGAGTAGATTAGAAAAAAAGTAAGCCAAGACAAGCAAAAAGAGCCAAATCCTACAGGAGTAGAAGTGAAGAATTATTCTGGATAAGAGTTGGACCAGAAATCAGAACATGCTTTTTTGTCGCTTCCTCCAGAACTGCTTTGGCAAAATATCTGTCTTTGTTTCTCTTTTACCAGTTCTGGGAAAAAAAAAATGCAGAAATTCTTAACATGAAGTCAATCATGTTGATGGTGATAGTTTTTTCTGGTTCTGGAGGCTATAGAGTAATTAAAGCAACCTTAGATTAAGAGGGGGTTGTGTAACTTTAGCTTAGCTATCTCCTGTAGTTCCACAAGTGCTGAAGAACTCTGAAAAAAAAAATAATTTTAACTTTTTATTTATTTAAGAAAATAAATTTAGAAGTTGGAAAGTTGGTCAATCTACTGCTGGAAATGGATCTTTTTCATGCACTTTATTCGATTTTATCTGCCCTTTTACTTGTCTGCTCTATAGTTATTTATTGAATTTTGTTACTGACAAAATATACTGTTTAATAAGAGGTGAATTGTTTGAAGCTGGAAATGTTTCTTCTAGCTTCTCTGTAGGAACAATCCCGGGCTTTCTTCCTAGATAAAATGATGAGAAGAACCATGATATGAGGGCTCTGTTATTTGCTATTCCCCAAAAAGATTTCTCTATATATTATACTCATCATATGGGAAGTTGTTATGGTTTAACCCCAGTCAGCAACTAAGCACTACACAGCCGCTCAGTCGCTCCCCTCACAGTGGGATGGGGGAGAGACTTGGAAGGGTAAAAGGGAGAAAATTCATGGGCTGAGATAAAGACAGTTTAACAGGTAAAGCAAAAGCCTCATGCGCAAGCAAAGGAGAACAAGGAATTTGTTCACTGCTTCCCATCGGCAGGCAGGTGTTCAGCCGTCTCCAGGAAAGCAGGGCTCTGTCAAGCATAATGGTTACTTGGGAATTCAAATGCCATAACTCCAAACGCCCTCCCCCCACCCCTTCCTCTTCCTCTCCCAGCTTTATATGCTGAGGACAACGTAATATGGTATGAAATATCCCTTTGGTCATTTGTGGTCAACTGTCCCATCTGTGTCCCTCCTGACTTCTTGTGCACCTCCAGCCTACTCACTAGTGGGGTGGTATGAGGAGCAGAAAAGACCTTGACTCCATGTAAGCACTGCTCAGCAGTAACGAAAATATCTCTGCGTTATCAACATCGTTTCCAACATCAATTCAAAACACAGCCCCGTAGTAGCTACTATCAAGAAAACTAACTCTGTCCAGCCAAAATCAGCACAGAAGCATATTAGCCATTCCTCTGATATGAATGACAATGGCTGTATCTTACTTTGCTATAATCTTTGGTATAGTGAGCTCCAAACCACAAGACAGGCAATAAATTATTAAGAAAATCACTCTGCAGTTTCTTCCTCATCATGTGAAAGAAGTTCTTTTTTATGTCCATTTGCAGTATAATTTGTCTGGTTGTGAAATTAATAGATTTTCAGAATTTCTGCCACAATGAGTATGTTCATCACCTCATCCACCATTTCTTCTGCATTCATGTAGACCAAGTGTCTGATGATTGGCAAGCTATTCCTCAAATTCTCCCTGCTGCTCTATTCACATGATTTCCATATCCCATAGGAGTTCTGAATGGACTTAAAAATCCATCTGCTTGGAAGATATAGGAGCATGTCTGAGGTCAATTACTTGCATCTAGTTTAAAGAATATTCTGAAATATCCAAATTATATCTATAGCTATTCTGTGCAAACTCGTACTCTAGTCACTGATTCCCTTGCTCCTCCTCTCTCATTAATAGCAAGCCAAATACATTAGTTGAGGAAATGTTTGTCTCTAATTATCAAACCAGCCTGATAGATCTTAAAATAGATGTGTTCTTTAATATCCTTCTGAAGGTTTCCATTTGAGGAAAAAAAAATTAATATATCATTAACCCATTCTTGCACATGAGACATTTTGGATCTAAGCTACTTTCAGATATTTATCAAAGTCTGAACTGTGTCAAATTTTCAGAGTGTCTGTGTGTCTTGGGGTAACATAGGCACCCTGTGAGAGTGATCAATCCCATCCTAATAAAATTCTTGAAGGTAAGTGGGAAAAATTTGCTTTCTGGAGTCACCTGTTTCATTCCACTGGCTAGGAAGGTACTCTAGATTGCAAAATGTCTTATTTGTCAGTATAGATCAATTTTTAGCCCTGATATCTTCCATTCTAAGTACAAGACAGGCTGACCTTGCAAGATTTGGCAAAAATAAATACAATTGCAGTGGCCAGAGGGCTGAATTGCAGTAGTCTGTCCCTTGTTCTCTCTCTGATTTAGGAAATATGCTCTGCTTTCTGCTTATATATTAATCCTCATTGGTCAAGAGCAAAAAGTCTCTATACCTGAAATTGTCAACACTGAATAAGTATTCAGGAGAATTATCAGTGTGTACTTGCTTTGTGTTTATATATTCCTATGCTCTCTACTTCTGGTTGCAACTGGAAACAGGCTATTAAAGATCGACTTTTAATCTGACCCACCATCACTGTTACTATGACTCTAAGACTTAGATTTAGGTAGAATGAAAGTTGCACACACAGAAACAATTAGTAGGATTGAAAAATGTGTATATTCTGGAGTTTCTACCACTTTTCCTTGCCTACCACAACTGAAAAAAGTGCTATAAAACAATACAGAGCAACTCTGTGTGCCATCATTATAATCTTCTTTACAACCAAAGATAAGAATCTTAAGGCTTTAGCTTTTTCCTACTGTCAGCCTGTTGTCACTCATATGTTGACGATTTGAAATACATTCTTTGTTTTCTCACTCTATAATGTCATACTGTAAACTGAAATATGGGCATTTTACGAGGACTGTTGTCTGTGTTTGTCTGATCTTTTCCAAGCCTTTTTGAACAGGAATTCCCTCTGAAATTGCAGATAATGAGAAACCATAGCTATTTCTCTCCTGACGTAAGGGAAACAGTTACTTCCCTCCCTCTCTTCTTTCAGTTTCTTTGCTTCTTGTCTGGTTTTATTCAAAATCATAAATGACATCTGCATGGCTTGTATGCTTAGCTCCCCAGTGTTCCTTAATACACCCAGTGGGGGTAGTTCTGCAAGTGTGATTTCTATCATTTCATTTATTTATTGCATCTATTGGTATAAAAAACCTGATATTTAAAAAAGGGGAAAGAAAAAGATTAACAAAAATATTTCCCAAAATGCTTTCAATCTGTTTCAGGAAGAAAATAGCATAATAGTTTATTACTCAGAAGACTATTGGACTTACCTGAGAAAGGAGGCCAGCCTACAACTACTGTAATTGTACTGTTACTCTTTTTTATTAGTATTAATAGTAATAATATCAATAAGGTATATGATTTGCATTGACAAACATTCAAGAATAAGAGTAATCCAAGAAAAAACTATCTATAAAGAAAAGCTCCAATGAATATTAACAAACTTTAATGATTTCTACTGAAAGGAATAGGCCAGTATGCTTTCCTGGGCTCCAAAAATGACGTCTGGGAGCTGAGGCATGGTTAACCATGTGGAGCAACAATGCGAGAGCATTCGCTGTAAATTGATAGAGAGAAGCAAAGGCAAAAAGATATAGCTGATGTTTCAGATAAGTGTTGGCATGTCATATCTGGGATTTCTTCCGAAGTATTGTGATATCAGTGATAACCACATTTATAGAAATAAACAAATGACACTAGCTCCATATCAGTTATTATACAACAATGAAAACTTTCTGAGATCATAACCAATTCAGGCTATTCCTTGGCTGAAGAGGCATATTGTTATTGACGCAACCCTTAAACTGGTAGGATTTATTTGTGCAGATTTTGAATATTTAATTTAATTTTAAAGTTTGTTGATTACAATCCTGGGTCGCCCCTGACTATATACTTCTTACTAGACAAATACATAATATATATTTGTTTTGGACAGAAACGAGATTTCAAAACTCTGTGTTGCAGTCTACTCAAATTGTAGAAACAAAACATGCCTGATGGCAATAAGACATTAACAACATTGCATACTGGAGTGTATACTTTATCCTTTTTCAAGGAATGTTATGAAGGACTTAGATGCATTGGAAACCTCAATAACTGTTAATGATGCAGATGTCATGCTCTCATCCCCTGTGCAATGCAGGCTTCACTCCCAGTTACTAAAATATGCTGGGGAGGGAAAATGTCTTTTCAGTCTATCGATGAACTGTCCATGACAGCCCCAAGGGAGAGTTATCTGTATGTCAGCAGTGTTTGTTCTGCTTAACCAGCTAATATGTATGCTCTGGTTGTTAAAATATACCAGTCTGTAAATGACACACACTCCTCTGTTACAGAGACAGAAAAAACATATCTCTTTGCATGATCCTTCCCAGGGGACTTCTCTACTTTCTAGAGAGCAAGATCCTGTCAGCAAAGTTTGTTTCCTTCTAACCAGTTTCATCTCCAGAACTGACCAACAAATCTCCCGCTGATAGTAAAGGGCTTTGAATCAGTCTTGGGCCTTCTGAGGGAATTTTCATTGTGCATAAGTTCTGCAAGATGGTTGCTGTAAGTGATATTTGAGAACTCCATCCCCAAAACCATGTTGTCTTTAGAGGTGAGACATATATCATCTGTAAAAGTCAGATGTCTGAAAGCTCATTTTAGTAATTTATTTATGGGGAGCTTATATAAATGGTTTAGACCACACACTTGTCGTGGGTTTCCTCTGGTCTAAAAGAGACACTTAAGATGTCGTTCAGATCAAGATTCAAGAGATTGTTTCAGATGTCTAAATTTAACAATCCTAATCTTCAGATCCCAAACTTCTAAATTTAACAATCTGAATTTCACCCTAAAAGTAATTCCCTAGCTTTTGGATGTTTCAAGGTACTTGAGATGAATCTTACCTTTAGTCCAAAAATACCATCCAGTTTATGAGTATTTGCTACATGTGAGGAATAACAACGCCCTGGGGTATTGATTTCCTCTTCCTTTAGAAGTGAGGGAAAAGGGACAAAAGCCAAGGAAAAACTCAAACTTTTGACCACAAAATCTTTTGCTTGCCTTCTGTGACAGCCAGGGGCTCTGGTTGCAACTGCCTGCAAATCACCAACAGGATTTTCAGGAAACAGTTCAACTGATGTCCTTTAAATTGTTATTATCCATGACTTTAAGAAAAGCTTTCTAAATGTCATTGGGGTTTATAGCACAAAGACCTGGAAATCAGCACAATGAAGTAACATTTCATCTTCCTGTTAACGCTTTGGAGAACAATTTTAGAAATAAGGGTGGAGGGGGTAGCATGTAAAAAATAAATATTGTTACAGGTCAACAGAATAACAAGTCTGAAACAACTGACAGGAGTATTTTGCCAGTAAAATCCTCATCCTTCTCTGTAATGTCTTCACCATCACCTCCTCCATTCGAAGAAGCTTTTTAAGAAACACAATAATCCCTGCAATAGGAGTCATGTTCAGAACTAAACTGTTATAAGTGAGATTCATTCTACCTTTCCTATGTTCTTTCCTGGATGTCCACGGAGGAAAGCCAGAAAATTAGACTAGACTTCTAAGTGTCCAATAACCAAAGCAGGAAAAGATCCATTACATTATGAAACCTTACATGACGGAGGGATATCTGAAAGACCTATTTGAAGAGTCTTTTTCACACATTCAAATTTCCCTCTGATCAACAGAGAAAGCAGATATCTATAAAGACTGTGCAGGTGAGACATTCGTCTCTCCTTGTTTTGCCATATGTAAAGTCTATACATATAAAGCCTATAAAATGATTTAATTCTCTTGCCTGATGAGTAGGAAGCTGCCAATAGTTGATTAATAGGAAATACGAGGCTCAAGAATATACTTAAATTCAGGACACTATGTCCACTTGAGAATGTAACCAACACTGTGGTAAAGAAAGAACTCTGATTGATAGGAAAAAATCAGACTTAAGCCCTGTACAGATGAAGTGCTGACCTCCATATCCTCTTCTAGAAGACAGGAAGTCATTAATTCAACAATGATGATTTTAAATATTTTCCCTTTGTGAGGGGTAGGGGAGTGAACTCAAAGCATGCAGTGTCTTTCTGGAAATCACACAAATAAAAGCACTAAGGGGAATACTGAATTTAAGCCCTGAATTACCCGTTACACCATGCTCTGAAGTAAGCAAAAGTTCGATTCCTCTTTATGTTAGCCAAGTAGAAGGTTCTCCAGTATGTGTCAAAGGATCAGACCTGTGCAGGTATATACTCCTGTCGTTAGCGCTTTAACCCTATCAGTGGATGATGGAAGAGAAGGCCAAAATACGTTGGATGATGTTTGAGTTTGACAGTAACAGTAATTGATTTTACATTCATAGTTAGCATTTGATTGGCTGATTAGTCAGCGCAGGCTGTAATCTTTAAGGAGTGGAAATGCCACCCCACTTAAATGCAGAATACTGAAAAGGTCAAAGAAGAGGAGAATTCCCCCTTTAATTCATGAAGAAAGAGACAGTAGAGCCCAGGGAGGCCACACACATGACAAAGGTTATAATGAGAAAAGAAAATGGCAAACGGATAATCCATTTTTGTGAAAAAGATCCTAGGGAGAATATAAAAGGGCAAGTGTCCCATATTTATCCCTCTTGTGAGTGTCACCACAGGCAGAATGCAGACGACCATCGCTAGAAAGCAAGCCACATCACTGTTAAAAGAAAATATATATCTGACATATCTATATGCTTATGTAGACAGGAAAAGCTGAGATGTAATATTTTGAAACAGACACAGTGGGAAAGATGTAATGAAAGGAAAAGTGTGTAAGTTTGTTTAAAAAATTCATACATTTCCTGCAGAATTCAGGAATGAGGAACTGTCAGCTGTGCTTATGCAGCTGAAAAGACTGAGGTAGAGGAGATGACTGTGGAAGAATGCTTTTTCTAAAATGTTCCGGTTAAAGAAGTTTGGACCAAGTAAATGTATTCTGCCTTTTTTCTCTCCGTTTCTGGAACTCTTTTATAATTTACTTACCAGATTAACATATTTGTACATAGGCGTTTATCTACTGTACAGTAATTCAGAGTGTATTGTTATTGTGCAGCTTAACTCTGTATATCTCTGTGTGTGGATTAAGGTTTCTCAAAGAAGTTAGCTTCAGCTAGTAAGACATACCCAGACAAATCTAACTTCCTTCTCCATGTTCTTAATATATACATATATATGTATATGAATATTTGCATTTATATGCAAATATATGTATAAGCTTTTTAATGTAGTCATCCACATTCATGCATGCGTGCACACACACAAATAAGGACATACAGCTATAAAAAAAGGGGAAAATAAAAGCATCATAGAAAGAAAGACATCCCAGAATTTTCCTATTCCTTTGAGTTTTCCCCCAAGGCAATTGCCTAGTGTATGTCTTGAAATATACGCTAGTCCTATGAATAGCTGTTTCTAAAAATATTCAGACTTTTGCTGCAAAAATTGAAGTCCAACACTCTGGAACATTCTGTTTTAACAGTTTTTAAATGGATAAGTCAGTTTTATGATAACCACTTCTCTGTTTCTTTCTCTCTCTCCCTCTCAAGCTTTTTCATACATTTTTCATTTAGATCTTTGTTATTATATTCAAGCCTATAAACTCTACACAGAAACTCTGAGCATTGAGTGGTACTCGAAGCAGATGTAAGAGATGAAGACAGGTGCCTGAAGGGAAGAAAAAGGTGGTAAAATAGGGCAGCATCCCCTTGCTATTCCATGGCTCTGTAGCGTTACTCCTTTGCAGCTGAAACTGTCTAGGAATGCAATACATAACACATAGAGGTTCAAAGAGAAAATTTGTTTTTTCAAGGAAGTATGCAGAGTTACTGAAAAATAATACGAACAAAAGTTTTCCATTTTCCCCATTTTGCTGTTCCTGAAATGTTGAATTTGCTTAACAGCCTGTACTTACAGAAAGAAGAATGAACTGTTATCTAACTGTTCTAAAGAGATTTGAAATAATATTGTGCTTCCAGAGAAAAGAAAGAACTGTATCAGTTTCAAAAGAGAACAAAAGCAGGGAGAAATTTTGAAGCATTTATACCACCTCTGAGGCTATTAAGTCAGACATGCAATTTTGAAACATTTGTGGAATTCAAGAACATATTATGATGGTGCTTGAAGACTTGAGATAGAACATCTCAACTCAATCTTAAAAAAACAATTGCATTATTTGCCAGAATTTAATCAGACCAGATTACATATTTAAAAGAGAAAAGTTCTGTCTGATTTTTTCAAAACTTGGATTCACAGTATCATCAGAGGCAAAACAAAAGTAAAATCTCCAGGAGACTGAAAATGGACAAGAAACAGCAAAGAGCACATGCAATGCAGAGGAAACTGGAAGACTTTGGCAATGTCCTAACAACGCATGGGACTGTTAAATCTGCAAGATGGAAACCCACTTTCCAAAAAGCTGCCGAGACAGACAGAAGTTACCCATAAAGGACAGTACATGTGTTTCATAGAATGAGAAACCTCTGTATTCAACACAGAGATGTCTGCAATACTAACAGCTGCTTTAGAGAATTGTTTCCTGGTGGGATTTGCTCAAAAGCAGCTACACACTATGACTGAACTATTACTTTAAACATCAAGGATGACCTTTTTAATTATAAGTTTAAAATACATACAAGTTACTGTGATAGCTGAAGATATAGTTAAGTATATGAAAAGAAAATCTGGTCATGTAAAGTTCAGACTGCATCATGGAAACACTGTTTCTACTCAATACTTAGAGCTAGGTATAAAAGTCAATATATCTTGGAAAGGTAAATTTGCAAGTCCTAGGAAATGCAAGATCTCTCTGACATTAGTAACTTGATTCAACTGCTCAGGCAAAGGGATCCAACATCATCTGAAATACCTAACATGATAAAATACCTTATTATGTCTCGCTGGCTGGCAGATATAACATACTAGCTATCGGACATCCTCGGTTTTTTGCAGTGACAGTCAGAGGTCAGAATCGCACAGTAAGCTTTTTTTACTACCTTTGCTATTTTATGTTGCTCATGACGTGAGCTTCTGCTGCATCTTAACTCCAGGTAGAAGCCTGTATTATAGATACCTCAACGTAGTTATCTACTGAGAGATGAATACGCGCGAACTGTGTCTAAGTACTTACTTCATTTGGCTACTGATTAATACTGAAGACCACTTACGTGTGCTTAGGTTCTCCCAGGTGTTTCTGCGGAGCTGACAGATAAGACAGGATCAACAGGGCCAACTATGCACTATGGATTAGCAGCAGTAGTCAGCTAAGAATATCAGGTACTTGAAATGTCAGTGGGCACTTCTATGTTGGCTCACAAACTACTCTTGGCTGTGTACAGATCATGGCACGATGGGACTAGTAAAACTAGAGTAGCAACTTTGCTAACTTTGGAACTGCTAAACCCCTAAAAAGTTGTTCAATAAGAAGCTTAGAAACAGCCTAGTTGGGATCAACCCAATGCTGAAAACAAAGGTATTACAAATGCCTGTAAGTAGATTTAATGAAATAGAAAACATACTGTGATAGGGAATTATATTTGTGAAAGCCTTTGCGGCCAAAAAGTAGGTATGTTTATAATAGTAAAAATATGGATTCAATGACTCCTTATGAAGTTGCTGTTATGACTTAATTACTAAAGAAATGCAGAGCTGTAGCTGAAATATCAACTATTGACAGCAGGAAGACATACAAGATGAACTGTGCCTCCAAGTCCTCAAATCACAAGAAACCACCCGATCCTAAAATACCAGTAGGCAAGACTGAGTTGTACAATGTAGATAACAGAGTAGATAACAAAACTGTTTAGGGAAATCCCAGATGTAAGAACTGAAAAAAACCATTACTTGCCCTTTGTTTGTAATTATGGCAAGAAAGCACAATTCAGGTATTCTGATGATGCTCTGCATATGTACGTATGGATATACATCTATATCTTAAAAAGCATGAACATATTCATTTTAATAACAATCTCTTTAGCCATTAATATCTAGCTAAACTAGCATGTCTATATTTTTTTTCGAAGTTGTTCTGGTCTTCTTGATTGAATGCGCCATATAGCTTTAAGCACGTCTGTGCTCTAAAGAGCCTGTTCAGTGTCTTTCAGGAGTTCAAAACAGGATAAGGCTGTGATAACTATTATGTCACTCTCTGCTCACCAAGTATTTCATTTGAATACTCAGATAACCCTTTAAAATTGATCCATAAAATGTTTCAATTTCTGTAATCACTGAATGAATAAGGTGACATTTTGTTAACAGCTGTATTTCTTGGTAAAAAGCATGTTTCAGTAGAACTCAGATTGTGCGTTATAACACTGTGCTTTTTAAATGTCTACACTCTTCAAAGATGTCTGAAATATAGGTGGTTTTAACTCTTAATACTGTCAAAAAACTAAGTAAAGGTCAGAATATCATAGAATTCATAAAATCACATTTCATACTAGGGAAAAGTTTAATTTCTAATAAAAAAAAATAGTAATTATCCTTGTAAGCCAGTCATTTATTTACTCTGAAATGGTTAGTTTAAAATATCTGTCTATAACACAGCACAACACAAACCTTTTCTAGGACAAATATATGTCTTTATAACATAAATTGATCTTTTCCTCTGAAAAAAAATGTAAAGGAACTCTATATAAACTGTGTGAGTCCTAGAATTATATTCCTTTCATATTAACTTTATGTTTATATCCCAGCCTTCAAGTCAGTGGTATATGTCAATTATAGGGCAAAACAAAACAAATTTATGTTCATGTGTAGACTGAGAATGCAAATTTGGTATCATGAGAATGACGAATGAGTATGAAAACTCAGTCGTCCTAAGGTTTGATTCCTTTGAAATGATACCCTGACAATATATGCTCATCATTTTCCAACTGCAGATCTCAGAGCAGATAGCAGCAGAGATCAACAGCATTGTCCTTGCTTACAGACGAGGAAACTGAGGTGCTTGATGACTACTTCCTGGCGGACAAATCAAGCTCAGTCACTGAGCCCCAGTCAGGATTTCAGTCTGTGGTAAACACATCTTCCCATTGCATGTTTCCATAGAAGTTCAGTAGCAGCAAGGATATGCTTCAAGATTAATGAATGACACAGGAGGCACTGTAAAGGAATTTTAGGTGGTCACAAGAGATTACTTTTTGCTACTAGTGCTACAGTGGCAGCTACGTACTCTTTTTAAATGTCCACCTGGGAAGCATTATCCACATGCATCATGAATAGGAGATCCCTGAGCAGAAGATCTTGTGCTCTAAGTGCACAGGATGAGGCAGACAGCAAAGCAGCAGTGAGCTTACAGTAACTGATTTGAACCCTAGCCATAGCACACTGATATTCAAGTCAATTTTAAGCACCATTTTGATAGGCATGATGACAGAAGTCATATTAGGATTTTCTCCTTCAATTATATTCATAAGGAAACTCGTTGCTTGCTTCCCGATAACAATGAAATAATTTTACTATCTTGAAGTATTACCTTGCTTGAGTAGTTGCTTTCCCCACAATTGAAGGTGATAATTTTAATAAGCCCATTTTTATCTACAAATGTCTGAGTCTTTTGCATGTTGAAATTTAAAGATTTCATTATTTTCCTGCCAAACAGTTAAAACAAATGTCTTCTGTCAGAAGCTAGCTTCTCCCAACTTCAATTAAACTTCAGAATTACTGTCACACATCAGGGACTGCACCAAAAAGATCAGTCAGCTCTATCTTCTCCACATCGTCTTTGTACTGCCACATATGGCCAACATTGATTCTTCAAGCACTGCAGAGAATTTCCTTACATTTTTCAATTTTCTGGCAATTGCACCTTTAACTGAGGGTAAAATTATTATGGCTTTTACTGTCATTTTAACTTTATTCAAAGTACTTAATATATCCCAATTTACTCAGTGTTAAAAGATCCTGTCTAATTTTGTTTTGACACTAACAGATTACTTCCCACATGCTCTTTATTAAAGCAGTCCACACAGCAATTTGCTTTCTTTTGCTTTCCGTTTCTAAAAAAAAAAAAAAAACCTAGCCTGGATTTAAATTTTTGGGTGCAAAAATCTTGATTAATTGAAAGGTAACATTCTTCATTGACTCTGTTTTTTTGGCAAGTATCAAGACTTGTATTCATCTGAACATGAATTTGATGTTAAGGTCAGGTTTAAATTCAAAGAGTAAGAACTCAGAAATGGATTATACCAAAACCAAACAAGAATCTTGTTGCAGATTGAAAGTGTCCATGCGTTATATTATTGGGAAACAGTTAATCACATACAACTTTTCAGACAGATCTAGCAAGCACAGGATTTATCTCTGAAGGCATTTATTCCTGCCATTCTTCACTTCCCAGAGAAAAGCGATCAGCCAGTGACCCTGCAATATTTTATCATGGTTGGCAGATCAAACATTTGTTCACCTCCGTTGTGCTAGAGGTTAGTCATACAACCGCACAGGTGATGATACGTTTGCTCTTCGGTCCCCTCTCCAAAAATATCCCTGACAGATGATTGATGATAATTCTCAGGGAAATGAAGAATGGCTGTAATAAGTGGCCAACGAGCAAGTTCTCTTCTTACCTCCACTTTTCTAAACCCAGGGCAGACTCAAATCCAGAGAACTGATGTCAGTAAAGGACAAACACTCCTGTGTTTACAGCACTAAATTCAGCTAATACAGTTGTTCAATTCCTGCTGTTAGAACAGATCTCTCTTGTGATTTGGGGCAAATTCTGTAATTTGTCTTTGCTACAGCCTCTCCTCTACAACATAACAATGCTTCACTCTTTTTTGGTTTTAGTTTTCTTTAAAAAAAAATCCCAGAGCAGCAAGCAGCCTACCACTCTCCCAAAAGTGCTGAGTAAATGCAGAGTGGATGGCCCACACTGAGTTCCACATTGCTATATTACACCGCTTAGGATCCTAAAACTGGTTCGCCTAAAGCTAACCCACCGCATCTGTCTGTGCTGCCATTTTCAGCCTAGCTTGCTGATGGAGATTTCAGACTAGGAGAGTTGGGGCAGGCTGTGTTTGTGCCCTTATATACAGCACCTTGAAGTGGGATACTTCTTGGTTGATCCCCTAGGTACCATAATACAAAGAGCGGCAGGTTGCATCCTGGAAATAAAAAGAAATACAGCTAAGAGCTTCAGATCATCTACCTGCACACAGGGCAACAGGCACTGCTAAAGGATAAAAGCTGCTTTGCCAGGCAGGTTTTTTGCATGAATTCTTTTTTCCCCGTTTTCCCAATATTCCCAAAACTCGGTGTGTGTGCGCGCTGCAGGTTTTCAGCGGAGCAGCCAGGTGCCTGTAAGCCACGAGGTGGTACTGTTGCCTCTTGCTACCCCGGGGAGCCCGGGCTGCGCCCGCGGGGTCCCCGCAGCCTCCCGGGCCGGGGCCGCCCTGCAGCCCGCGGGCGCTCGGGGCTCCCCGGGAGAGCGCTGCAACGCGGCTGACACACCGAGCGGGTCCTCTGCCGTGTCACACCGCCACAACCCTTCCTCTGCTACACTTGCTGCGTCTTAGGCAAAGCTTGCTGCTAGCTGTGTTGGTTGGTTTGGCTGGCTGTTCCCTCAAACCAGGCCAAGTGGTTGAAAATTTCCCTGGAAAGCCTCTAAGGGAATTTTGTTTATATAAACAAAACCATTCAATAGAAAACCAAAAAATCCTTACCACTGAAATATTCTACTTTGACTTTTTTTAAAATTAAAATTCGCATTTAAGAGAGGGATTTGCATTCCCCAGGGAAGAAACTCTTTCTTGTCATATGTCCCAGTGGTAAATGTGACGATTGATAGATAAATACATAGAAAAATCAAACAAGGGCAAATCATTACCCATTAGACACCGTGAATGGCTTTGGGACATTTTTTAGTATGTGCATGCTTGCCTAATATAAATTTTGTTAATATAAACAGGTAGGACACAGGGGTCCCACTCATGTCAAGCATTGCTGAAGACCAGGAAGGATACTATAGGGCAGCTCAAATGGTGCCACTAAGCCATTACGCTCACTTATCAGGAAATATTGTAAGTCTTCTTCGTGTCTGGTCTCTTTTGATTTGGTGTGTTCAGGCACCAACACACAAGGTCGGGTTTTCAAAGATGTTTTCTTTTTGTTCATCAGAGTACAAAAGCACAGGCCCTTGGGAGTGAAATTCTGAGCTGAACTGTATTTCCTGGCAATATTAAAAACAGTCCCTGAAATGTCATTTGATGCACACTGAGACTCTACGTAAATATTAAGCTGAAACATTCACACGATGTTCCATTCATCTATTCCAGGGAAATGTCATTGGTGAAATGCTAGTAGAATGTGACAAAACACTTAAGCCAGAAAACTCATGAGACAAATTAAGGCCACTTTACTTTTCCCAACCGTTGTAATATCTACTGAGGCACTGACAGGGCTGGAAGAAGACTTTATGTTGTTCTTCGGACATCACAGTGTGGTCTGCTGCAAACAGCTTCATGATTCCCGGCTGACCCAGGTTTCCAATCTGCTTTGCAAGACAGTATCAAAGAGTAAAACTTCTGAGAGGGAAGAAAACTCCAGGAAGTACTGGGGAGACTTCTATAAATGTTGCTTACTACCCTTGTGGTCCTTCCTTATCTCCACAGTCATTTAAAAGTAGAAGAAATAACTTCAACTTGTAAGATGAACTTAAGGAACCAGACATGGCAAAATTTTCCTCAGCTAGTATACCTCTACAGTGTTTCTTGGTTTTTTTCAGGTGTTTAGCAGATGTCTTCCCACAGCTAACATTAAATACAGATGTATTTCAGAGGAACACCTATTTTCAGTTACATTTGTCCTAAGTTAGAGAGTCCAGGCAATTGCTTGTGGAGGCAACATCCCCCATCTCCAAACACTGACATGTGGCAAAAGCAAACATGAAAAAAGAATAACACATTTTCCCGACAGCATTACATTTTGAAAGGAATGGATTCTGGCAGATGTCCACAAGAAGCAGAAACTGACTGAGAGATAAAAACCGACATTACATGCATCCATATCAGATACAGAAGAGGTGGATCAGAGGCAAACAAACAGGAATAGAGACCTCCATTAATGTCTTAAAATGAAACAGAATATAGATGAAACTGGGCATCCATCTGAAGGGATGGTTTGAAGTTAAGCTATACAAAGTCCTGAGGAACAAAAAAAAAACAAACCCAAAACACAAAACAAAAAAACCCAAAACTGAAACACAAAGAAACGACAGCAGAAACAGGTCAGAATATAAGTGAGAGAGGAGAACAACGTATATTCATTAGTTACAAAACAAAGTAACTTGAAAGATGAGAAGTAAAAATAGATGCTGCTAATTCTGCATCTGGAAAGAGAAGTAAGGCGCTCCAAAGACAAAAAAGTCCTTTATCAGTATCTCTGAACTGTTTTATTGGTGAAATAATGAGAAAAATATTTAAATATCACTGACATCAAGCACAAATAATCAAAGACAAGAAGAGAAGGAGAAGTATTTGTGGGTATTGAGGTGGTCATGGGATTTATAAAGGATAGAGATAGCTAGCAAAATTATTTAAATGATTATTCACAGAAAAAATAAATCCTGAAAAACCCCTGATACTATTTAACTTAAGAAGGAAGCAGCCATGGGTTTCTTATCTACCAATTAATTGCATCCTGCAGAGCTCTTCACTTGATAGCAACCACATTTTTTTTTGCTTATCCTTCTCCGACTTTTCTTTAAAAACAAGATTCCTTATCAGTCCCCAGCGCATTTCCCCAAGGTGTAAGGCAGATGTAATTAACAGCTATAAGATCAAAAAGGGATTGCACCTAAATCTCTATGCTGCAAGCATTTCTCATGCAGAGCCTGCTTTATAGAACTGCAGAAATGTAGCTTATAAATGTAACTTCATTCTAATCCACATCTCTGTGCCCATTTGTAGTATGGCAGATATAGAGAGATTTTTTTCCCCATAAAATTCTCAAGTGCAAGGAACTGAAGAGATTATGAAAACTGCTTTATCTCAAGGGAGACTTTTTCTTTCAGGTCACCTAATGAATTCCTACTTTTCTCTGATTAAATTATTTGTTGTTTAAGTACAACTATTTGCCTACAGATTTCTCTACAGAAGTCAGTTAAATAGTCTTTAAATCAAAATTTCTAGGGGCCAAATCTTAATGTCCCTGAACATAAACTCAAGCTCTGTTGATTTCAGTGAGGTCAGACTTCTACCTCAGATGTACAAGAACAAGATGAAATGTTTAGCTACTGCCACGGAGATTTAAATGGAATAGGAGAAATCATGAATTATTGGGGTTTTTTCTTGTTTATCTGCAAGAAGCATCATTCAATGAAACTAACTTTGGACAATTATTGAGTATATAGAAATTGATCTTATATAGAAAACCAGTGCATATATGAGAAGGTTACATGCCTTCACAAGCGTAGTGAAAATGGCATTATAATAAAGTTCAACAAAACTTTGTGTTTATCGCCTAAAAGACAAAATATCATCATTTTAATGTTGTGTATACCAATTGTCACAATTTTACTGTTGCTCAAAAACATGGTCCTAAGAACACTGTGGGACTGAGACAGGAGAACAGTTACACCACCCATCTGCAGGCAGCTAGCTTTGGGGGCTGAATCACTAAGGCTAACTCTGGTTAGCTCTCGTCTCCCAAGGATTCCCAGATCGAAGCAGCAAGGCATCTCCATATAATGTTTCATAGAAGGAGCCCAAATGTCTCCAAATGCATCTCTGCTATCAGTGACATCCCTTCCTTCCCCTTTACATTCCCTCTGAACTCTCCAGCTGTGAGTACAGCCTTCCCTCCCTGTCAGAATTTGATTTTGGTTGTACCTGGTCTGATCTGGCTACGCTTACCCTTGCCTGAGTGAGACTGAGAAATAGGCTTATCCACAAAATGGATGTCATAAAATGAAATCCAGATGTGTAATTTTACCCATGGTCTCACAGAAGGCAATTTTGAATTTTACCAAATAATGAGAGTGTGAAAATATGGGGTTCTCCTTTAGCCCACTGTGAGTAGGCTTTTCTAAAAAAAATGCGAAGGAAAGGCAGAGGACTGATTTATGTCACAGCAAACCTGGCACACCACTTCTACCCTGTCCTTCTCAGTGCAAATAAGACTACCTTAAGCCTCACCAGGATGTGTCTGACCCTCAGAGCTGGGCCTGCAGTACAGTCGTTGTTAGACCAGGTGAGTGCAAAGGGCATCACTTCAGCTGCCGATCCCTGCTGTCAACCCAAGCTGAAACTGAGACAGTTAATTTTGCTTTAAGCAGACAACATGGACATTCAGAGCAACTAGAAAGGAAGCAAAAATGCTTACCTTAATTCCCCAAGTGACAGAATCATGGAATCACAGGATGGCTCAGGCTGGAAGGGACCTCTCGAGGTCATCTGGCCACACCTCTGCTCAGCCGTGGCCACTTAGATCCAGCTGCCCAGGACCACATCCAGACAGTTTTGAATATACCTAACGATGGAAACTCCACAACCTCTGTGTGCAACCTGTTCCTGTGCTCAGTCACCCTCACAGTGACTTGTCTTGGCACTGGTCACCGCCAAAAAGAGCCTGGCTCCATCCTGTTCGCACCTTCCCTTTAGGCATTTATACACATTCATAAGATCCCCTATCTTGAGCCTTCTCTTCTCTGGGATAAACAGTCCCAGCTCTCTCAGCCTTTCCTTATATGTGAGATGCTCTACTGAATCAATTCGTGGTCCTTTGTTGAACCAGTATGTCCATGTCTCATTGTATCTGGGAGTATAGCACTCCAGGTATGGCCTCCCCAGTGCTGAGTAGAGGGCAAGGATCACCTCCTTTGACCTCCTGGCAATACTTTGCTTAATGCAGCCCAGGATACCACTTCCATTCTTTGCAGCAAGGGCACAGTGCTGACTCATCTTCAATCTGGTGTTCACTAGAACCCAGGTCCTTTTCTGCCAAGCTGCTTTCCAGCTGTGTGGCCCCCAGCACGCACGGGTGCATGGGATTGCTCCTCCCCAGGTTCAGGACTTTGCCTTATGGGCCCATTTCACCAATGTGTCAAGGTCCCTCTGAAAGGCAGCACACCTCTCAGGCTTGTCAGCCACTCAGTTTGGTATCATCAGCAAACTTGCGGAGGGTCCACTCCGCCCCATCATCCAGATGTTGAACAGGGCTGGACCCAGTATTGATCCCTGGGGTCCACCACTAATCACTGGTCTCCAACTAGACACTGTGACACTGATCACCACCCTCTGGGCCTGGCCATTCAACCGGTTTTCAATCCCCCTCAGTGTCTGCTCATCCAGACTGTACGTCAACAGCTTCTCTATGAGAATCTTATGAAAGACATTGTCAAAGGCCTTACTGAAGTCCAGGTAGACAATATCCACTGCTCTCCCCTCATCTACCAGGCCAGTCACTTCATCATAGAAGTTTATCAAGTTGGTCAATCATGACTTCCACTTGGTGAAGCCATGCTGACTCTCCTGATGTTTTTCTTATCCTTACTGTGCCTGGAAATCGTTTGCAGGATTAGCTACTCCATCGCCTTCCCAGGGATCAAGGTGGGGCTGACAGGCTTGTAGGTCCCTGGGCCTTCCTTCTACCCTTCTTGAAGACAGGAGTGACATTTACTTTTCTCCAGTCTTTGGGCACTTCTCCCAGTTGCCATGATTGATGAAATATTATTGAGAGTGACTTTGCAATGACATCAGCCAGCTCCCTCAGCAGTTGTGGGTGCATTCCGTCAGGGCCCGTGGACTTCGTATATTTAGTTTACTTAAGTATTCCTTGACCTGACCCTCTTTCTCCAAGGGTACATTTTCCTTGCTCTAAGCTTTCTCTCTGATCTCTGGGACCTCGGGTTCCTGAAGGCCTGCCTTGCTAGTAAAGGCAGAGGCAAAGAAGGCATTCAGTACCTCAGCCTTTTCCGTGTCCTGGTTAAACAGAACCCCCATCTGCTTTGGTAATGGGTCTACATTTTCCCTAGCCCTCCTTTTGTCACCTACACACTTATAGAAGGCCTTCTTATTGTCTTTGATGTTCCTGACCAGATTCAATTTGATTTGGGCTTTAGCTTTCCTAACTTCATCCTTGTTTCCACCCACAGTATGCTTCCCTTTTGTGTTTGAGTTTGGACAAGAACCCAATTCTTCATCCAGACATAGTTTACATACTTTATATAGTTGAATAGTTGAATCACATCCATTTACACCACAACTGAGTTTAGGAATCTGTATGTTTCTACCACCACCACCAATAAAATATTGACTAATTTGAAAAAATGTCAGGTATGAGCATGAACATCTGAAAAGCACAGGTAAAGTGGCATTTGCTTTCACCATAGATGCTAAAGGCTCAATTTCTTTTATGCTTCACTTCTGTGTTCCTAAAGCAGGTGGTGTGTGGCATTTATTGTATTAAAGCTATGTCAACATGAAATATGCAGGTGCTGCACCCTAGAATGAGTTTTGCCAGTGCTTACTAAGCAAAATCAATTCTTACAGGGCTGCCATCAGCAAAGGCTATTGGGGTAAAGGTTTTAAGGAGATACGGGGTTTTTTAAGTTATTTGTGAGTTAATATAAAAACTAATGAGCATAAACACAAAAGGCTCAAAGGTTTTTTAAAGGGAATTTCTATTTTTTTAAAAAAATCTTTATAAAATATGATTTTCAATGCCAATTGCAATATGCTCCCTAAAGCTCACTGTTTAATTGCTAATGTCCACAGTGTGTTTGTTAAATGTGCTTGTTAGCCAAGGACACTACAGTATAATTAAATTCAGCCTTTATGAACAGCTTGAATTGTTTATAAGTTCATTTTTTTCCTATCAAGACAAAGAAATGAAGTGAATGACATTACAGGCAGTTAGGACAGAGTTGCATATAGAAATATGATCAGAAGAAGCACTTGCTAACCAAATGATCACAATTAATAAGAAACAATCGATAGCCAAGAAAAGGCAGTGGTATAGGAAAAATGTTATTGTGCAGATGCATGCCCAATACAATGAAAAAAGAAAATAAACAAGACCAGAAAATGCCTAGCAGCACTATTTTGCATTACACAGATTCTGTCTGTGCTAATATGTGTCAAATGAGCTCTGTGACTGAAGATCTACCACAAAGCAAAGCAGAGTTTCTGCCAGCTAAGGAAAGCCTAGAACTTCATGTAATTCTTAAATGTGATTCACTCATTTCCCTTTTTCTCTGGGGAGCATGATGTGGTTTCCTGTTGTCCACTGATCAATATCAAAAGCACGTGACAACATACACATGCACAGGTCTAGCTGTGACATCCCAGGTTGCATCAAGACAAGCATAAGTAGTCAGATACAAACTGCATCCTTCATGCAGAGCCTTCAGACTGATGATTCAAGGACCTCCTGCAGGACCTGAATATGTGCATATTTAAGGCAATCATATTTTCCTTATCTCACATGTAGATGTAAATTCCTCCAGTCACAAACCAGCCCACAACAGAAATACTGTCAGAAGATAACTCAAAATTTGAATCTGCAAGACAAAAGATATTTCCCTATCTCCAAGAAATCATCACTTGTGTTGCATAACGCATTTTTTTATATCTATTTCCTTCTTTTTTTCTATGCACTGTAGCCTGTGCATTCTATTTTGTTATTTGAAAGAGAAGATAAAGTTTCTTGAAAGTTTTATTTCTTTTAAAAATATCTTTCCAAGTCTATATCAGAAAGAAAACAATTAGAGCCTTCTGTAAAAGTGAGGAGGTTTTAGCAATAAATCATTGAGATTAGAAAGCTAAGAGAAAATACCTTTACTGCTTATTTAAATTTCCCTAAAAATCAATCTTTAGATTTGAATGAATCTTTGTCATTATAGGGGCTGGGCAGGTGCAGCACATTAAAGATATATTTATACTCCCCTCTGAATTTTGTTTTTCAGTCCATGACCATCTTCCACTGCAAAGAGCATCTGCATCAGAAAGGGATGTAACTTAACAGCTATTCATGAATAATTTTTAGCAATTACCTTTCTGACAAACCTGCTGTCTTGTGGTACAATGCTGGTTTATGACAGATGGCAGTCTGCCCTCAGTATGACTATCAAATTCATACTGGCATCACCTTATGCTGACTACCAATCTACTTAACATAGAGCAGAATACATGTTCATCTCTCTGCTGGAAGCCAATAATACATCAGAAGTTGAATTCAGACTGTGCTGTTTTAATTATACATTATATAAGCTAAACACTTCCAGAATTCAAAATATTTTGCTGACTTAAAGAAATTGGATGCCAATGTCTCAGACTCTTTTCTTGTTTCTTACTTGTTTTATCTGTTGTCTTTGCATGAACTGCAGACCGTCCTTTCCTTCTATTTCAGCAGAACACCAAAGTGTGCTTTGCACCTGTAAAAGCACAGACTTTCCTGTTTCGAATTATTTCTAATTTTATTTGAGTTTGCCAGTTTTCAAGGAATTTAATTATATCTAATAAGGAATAAAGATTTAAGGTTTAAATTATTTCTAATTTTCTTTGAATTTGGCAGTTTTCAAGGAATTTGACTATATCTAATAAGGAATAAAGGTTTAAGGAGGTAAGAAAATTGTGCATGTGTTTGATGCACTGTTAATGATTCCCTGCAGAATAAATTTAACTTCATGAAAGGAAGTCAAACTAGAGCGGTCAAATAGATCACTAACACAAAGCCCATTCTTAGAAATTGCATCTACAAGGAGAAGGGCATGGAAAGGATAGAGTGGAGAGAGTGGTACTATGGCCCCGTGAGCTCCACATGCAGAATGAGTAGTCGATCACTGCTACTGTTGTTTAAGCAAAGTTCACAAAAGGTACACGAGCAAACCTAAAACTCTGAGAAATCAGATTAAACACTCAAAGTGAGCATAAATCTATATTACACTTAGAGAAATAAGGGAAGAAAATGAAAAGGGTAATGCTTTGGAGCCGACAGAAAAGAGAGAATGTATGAGGAAAGAAGACCTAGGTTTAAGTATCCTGTTCTCCTTCCATTAATTATAGTCATGTTCACCTCCAGATATGTGTAGTTTTTGAATCCTCTGCTCAGTGACTGAAATCAAAACATTCATTGAAACCTTCCTCCTAAAGATGCTCACACTGACATTCTTCAGAAAAGATGAACTTACCAAGCTAAGAGAGTGTGAAGAACATGCCAGATGTGTGAAATTCTCATCTTTCACTTGGCTTTTATAAAAAAAAAAAGCTACATTGTTAGGGACAACAAAAGCAAGGGAAAGCCTTGAAAAACAAGCCACACATTTGGTCAATAAAACTCTCATAAAGTGTTAGCTTTATGACTGTCAGGAATCATCATACTGGGCCAGGTGAATATTTTTTTTCAACTAGTAACATGTTTCAGGTGTTTCAAAAAGAGACAAAAGAAAGCCTATGAGGAAAATTCCTTGCTAAAGTTTTCTGTCAGTGGTTGGCTTATAGCCATCTCACGTAATTTAATTCTCATTATCTACATGAACGTCCAGCCTTTGCTTGAACCCTGCTATTTTTGACAATGATTTCCATGGGCCTGCTGTTCACTGTGAGAAGAATATACACATGCTTTGAAAATTTAGATTTCCTCTGTCTATAATTTGAAGTCTTCTGCTTCTTGAATGGTAGTAGAGAATAATAATGGGGCGAAATCTGGAGATGGGATGAACATGCATTTAAAGAAGCAAAACAGGATTTGATACACCTGGCACTCCTGAAGATATTCTTGGTGGCCTTTGGTAAGTATTTCAATCCCTCTGTGACTTAATATTCAAGCATCCATGTGTTCATTTGGTTATCTTTATCTCTCTGTTAATTCCCTGATTCTGATGTAATAATTAAGTATTCTCTTGGTTCCTCTCATATATCTTCCATATTTAATTTTTGCATTGTTCTCTGCCTTTTGCAGAGTAGATGAAAGGATTCCCTAGTTATGGATTCCCTAACCTAGTATTTGTCTCTGGAGTGAACAATATCATAAACTTAAGGAAAAAATCGTTAAAACTATGCAAATGTATTGAGGTCTTGCCTCAATGAAACCCACTGGTAAAGTCTGCAAAATTTAAAAGTGGCATACCACCTGTTGTGGATCTAATATATTTTACAAATCTGCTACCTGGTTGTTTCAATGGATGTCCTCATTCTACGAGCTTTGGAGAAACAATCACGCAGCTCTCCCTATGCAGCCACCCAATCCTATTCATGGCTTCATAGGGCACTCTCATATTCCATCCCTCCTTCCAGCATAGAACAGTTTAGATGTCTTTCAGCTTTTCTCATTGTAATTTCTCTTTTCTAGACCTGCCAGCAAGGTACACCTGGGCTCAATAGCCTGAACAATTGCTTCTCTTAGATTCCATTAGTGGAAGTTAGGTGGCTTGCATGGTGCGTGCTTTACAGATGATCTGTCTACTACAGGACTATGCCTTGTTTGCTAGGGCTGTCAAAATTCTAGAAAAGTAAATTCTTAGCTGGAATAATCCATCAAATGTCTTTTCCCTTCATTTCGGCAATTTACGTTTATTGACATTTGTGGCACTTACAAGGTCTGTCTGCTTTTGTTCCCTTATGAAATAAACTTTTTCTCTTTGTGATTTAGTCTTTATGAATCTGAATAATTCACATCTAATAATAATACATTGCTTTGATTCATACTAAACAACATGAAAGGGGTTTGCTTTTGTTGTTTATTTGTTTGATTGTTTTTTTGCTAACTGGAAGGGTTTGAACAAAAAAAACCCCAATATCTGCCAGAGCCAGGCCAGCAAAGCATGTTTGAGGTAGAATGGTTCAGATATTGAATCAAGAAGATTTATCTTACTCTGGGCAACTGAAGGTCCGTAACTGAAGAATACAGTCGTTTTAAAAGTCTTGTCAGAGTAGGCTTATCTGATGATAAGTCAGGTGTCAGGACCTGCAAGAATAGGGCTGCTCTGAGAAGAAGATGAGCCAGGAGCCATGGGTGCCAGCACACAGGCATCCTCATTGAGAGGGCACAGTGCTATAGTATCCAAGCAGAGCAGGGCTGGGACGGCCCAGTGAGCATCAGACAAACTCATAGCAATGAGTCAGGTCTGCAGCTGATCCAGTCAATAAGCCAAGGACCAGTCACAGGGGGTGCAACGTCGCTCAGGCAAGGGCTGAGGGCACAGGTTGAACCTTGCTCCTGGGCCATGGACAGAGGATGTGTGGGTCCCAGGTAAGTTAGCTCAGGGCAACTAATGTCTTTTCATGCACTCAGGCCTGGAGATGTTTCCCACACACTTATTGGGGCACTTCAGCTCAGAGAAATCTAGTTACATATCCAGGAGCAAAGACTGTGGGACAAACATCTGTATTTGCCTTTTACTGAAAAATAAACATTCCTCTCAGCTACAAATATAATGTGCAGTACTCCTAACAGGATGTCTGCCTGCAGTAAAAAACCTGCATATTACATGCCAGGAAGGTTCAGCTAAACTGGTACTCTCTAAAAGAGCACAGGGTGGATGTAATGACTGCAATAAAGACAGTTGCTTCCCTTTGGGGGTAACTGCAGTTATGCTTGGGCGCAGCTACAGAGACAAAGAAATGAAATCCTTGCCTAAAGTGCTAAGCAATTCACAAATTATTTCATTATTACTTGGGGAAAGGATCTCAATTAAATTAATTGCTCTGCTTTGCAGTTAGTTTCGGTTGGTTCAAGCTTCAGTTAAAAAGAAGGTTCTATACCACCAAAATAGAAAAAGAGATATTTTAGGAGCTGTGAAACACACAAGCATATAAAACTCAGATTAGGCATTGCCCTCAGTGGAATTCACCATTTCACTGTCTAAAAGCGAAGGGGTTTTTTCTGCAAATGTAGGTAGATTTCTGATTTGGGGCATAATCCTGATGAAATCACTAATACGGAGAACAAAACTAAGTGTTTTGGCTACTGTGAATTTTGAATCACACTGCTCCCAGATCAATGCTTTTGATACTTAGAAAGGCCTCACAGATATGGTAGCCCCAGACAAGACACTAGAATAAATGTTATAACAAAATCCTGTGCAGTATTGGCACGAACACTCATTAATTGAACCAAATCCTCTAGAGAGGGTCTTTTCAGCCTAAGATCCCCAAATGGATGGGATAACGGGAGTAATAGAAAGTTGAGAGCACACATCACTGAAGGGAGAAAATATTCTCACCCAGAAGCTGGGTTGCCTCAAAATCAATCCTTCAAAAAAATAATATGGATGGGAAGCTAATCCATTCTTTAGAATGACGTGTGGGCTCCTGTACAGCTGCTTTCCCAAACAGAAAAAAACAAGGCAGAAATATTTACATGTGGAGTCTGTTTAGGACTGATTTCTCCAGGCACTGATAAGAAATTAGGCAGCAACCCCCCACCTTGCAATGTCTAGATTGGGCTTTTTTGTAGATTCAATGCATCTGCTTCAGGTTAAATGCTCTTTCATTTAAAGGATATTAAATGCCAAATTTGCAAGGGATTTTAAGTAAGATATTGTCAAGGCCAAGGTGATAAATCAGATTTTATGACTTAAGGGACAAGAGCAGTCTTTGATCAATACCAATCTCTTGCTTCTATGAATAATGATAATTCATGGTGTCAACTGGACCGCGTGCATCAGAGCAAACAGCCCTGGATCACTTCAGCATATAACAAAAGGAAGATATTATGGCATCTTCAGCTGAGAGTCAGGACACACACATCTCTCTACCAATTTTGCCACAGACATTAGCCAGCAACTTAATATTTCCAATCAGTAAGAAGCCTCAGTAAAACATAAATAGCTATGCGGTCAGAATGACTTTGGTGGACACTAGCAAGAATGTGTATCATTCTTTGACACCCTGAAACTAAATGTGCACCCATCTAAGTGTGACAAGAGCACCTGGGATATCTACTAACAAAGAATTGCTTCTTAAGGGAAAAAAAAAAAATCTTTTCTTCCTTCTCTAAGGTATTCACTGACTGACCACTGCTTTACCAAGTACCAGTCAGTTCTAGTGCTCTTGTCAGCCTTCATGCAATGTCCAGATATAACTTCTGAATTATCTTACCATGAAGTCAGGGAGTCAGCCCACACACTACTGTCTATACAGATATGAGGTTTTTTTAATATTAATCAACACAAGGAACAAAGACAAACAACCCCTACTGCTCTCTGGGGCAAGTAGTACTGAAAATGAGTGCAATTCAGATAGCACTCTCCAGGTTGGCTCAGCCTACAGAATGTTTCTGTAGAGGCCAATGCTTTTTCCCTTGTAGGCATAGGATAGTGACTATTCCAGCAACAATCTCTGCCTGAATAGATGATTTTTGTCTCTCTTACGTTTCAGCTGGCCAGAAATGGTTGGACTTCTACTGATGATGGTGTAAGAATGGGAGATGATACCTTCTACTCGTAAGCAGTGACTCTTCCCAGCAGTAGTAACTGCTGCTGTCACTCCTACCTGCCTGTCACCTATCCTGTCCCCTGCTCCCTTCCTCCTCATCTTTCTCATGGCAGAAGCTTGGCTTCGCTTGGTAGAATCAGGCATATTTGACTGATGTGGTTGTATAGCCTTGTTTGCATTTAAGGGCAGGAAGGAAACTATTGCTCTTGATACAAGAGAATAATAGAAAGACTTATGAGCAAGGTAGTTGCAAGAAAGGGGGAAGAGGAAGACAGACTGCTGCTATAGGGGAGTAAAGATGCTGGAGCATATCAATAACTGCCACCTCATTTAGCTGCTGCTGCTAAGCAGACAGCTATATGTAACGATAACAGCAGTTTTGTCTAAAGAGAGGAAACAAAGGAAGTGAACATCTGCTGCTCTACTGAGAGGGTTGATGTTGGTGGTTAAGAAGGCTGAAGTTTCTTCCTCCATGCTGCGGAGAAAGGGCAAGGCTCCTGGGATATGGACCTGATGTCAGATCCTGTCTTTGCAGTTTATCGAAATGCAGTGGATCACACCGCACAAACTACAAAAGCTGACTTCATAATAATGTACATAGCACTTATGAATAGGAATACATTGCAGCTTCTCCACCTAAGCTTTTCCATTTCTTCATCTCTGTGAGCTGCTCCTTCTTAGGGTAGAATTCCCATGGGTAGTTCATCTAAGTACAGCATTTATATAGTGAAGTGAACCATTGCTTTAAATCACTTGGGTGTTATGTCATTTATTTTAGGATAGGTTTAAATCAGACTGAAGTTCTATAAACATAATTAAGAAAAAAACAAAACCTTTTCTATTGCAAATTTTCATTAAAATGTGTAATGAGCTAAAGGCAAGTTCCAAAACAGTATTTACACACTTTCAGTAAAGCCTAACCAGAAATTAGATTCTTAAAGTATGCATTGCTATATTACCTCAAGTGATCTAGAAAAACACAGTTTGATGATAAAACAATCAAAACATCTTTCTTAGGCACCAAAGTGTCTAGATTTATGATACAAATCTTGAAAAAATGGCCCTTGGAGGCATCACCAGTTGTTGTCTAGTCACAACTCTGTTAAAAAAACAAAACAAACAATAAAACCCTAAACCACACCATCCTGCACAATATTGTCACAATACCTTTCATGTAGAAACACATAAAAACAAGTCTTCCTAGGGCTTCCATTTTTCTAACCATGAAAGATATTTAAGTATAAAGATGTTACCTTTCCCTAGAAAACCTTGTCCTGTTATGTTATAAGACTCTCACAGCTACAATACCACTACTTCTATACCATTTCTAACAATTCTGTTCCTAGCCTGTTCCTAAAAACACTTTAGTAATGGACATGTCATAAGCTGCACATTTAAGCATAGATGACCATCACAATTAATACTGAACCATGCAATTGTTTCTAGTCGCAAAATGAAATCTAGTATTTTTAAGCAGACAAAATTCTATTAGTTTGCTTTTGAGCCTACTGGGAGAAAGTATCAAAAACCTTACTGAACTCAGCATCTGACATTTAGAGTGAGACTTGGATTAAGCCACCCACACTTAAGCTTCTCTCTGTAGTTGCCCAAATGGGATTTAAGTCCTTAGGATCTGATTATAGTAAAAGAATATCTCTTAGTATGATCAGTGGAGCCTGTAAAGAGATGTAACTGGCCAAATATATCTAGTTTAGAGAAAATTGAGTAGATCTCTTAACTTTCTTGACTTTTAAAACTAAGATTTGAAATCATCTACCCACTTAAGGTGTCCTGTGCAAAGTAACATTCCTCATGGTATTCAAGACATCTTCACAGGCTTTGATAATGTTATAGGGCTCTATGGAAGACCACATCTTTCTGGAGCAGCAGCTGTAGGGCATATCCCAATACACCTCAAATGTCACAAAATATCTATGTTTGTCATTTGAGACAGCCTATCAATAGTAGAGGATCAGATGTAATTGATATCTATGCTCCTAATCTATTTCTGGACACCTAAATTGTTATGTAAGCATTGAGTTAAGAGTTGGGATTTAAGAAATTGACTGAAGCTGGGCATGAGAGACTTTGTAGATCTACAAAACAAGATCTTTGAAAGAAGAAAATACATTTTCCAAATGTTTTCCAAAGCATACGCTGCAAATATTGTAATTGCAATAAAGTCTAGGAGCACTCCATAACATTAAGATCATAGAGAGCAATGACAAATACGAGTGAGAAGTTTTGATGCTCTGCATTCGTCACTCTGCAGAAGTTTACCACTCTGCATTGCATTATTACAATTGGTTGCACATACCTATAGTTTCCTGCAGTCATTTATAGGAATAAGGGTTCTGTCTTTTCACATATAGTCTGAAAATTTGAGTAAAATCATTCTAACCTAGGTTTTCCTTAAAGGCTTGAACAGAAAATGAGAACATGCAAGATAAAGTCATCTTGCTACAGGGATAAAATAAAAGGTGCAATATTTATTTAGCCTTGTTTGGAAACTTTCCCAATACAGAGAATAGAGGAATATTTTGCTAAATCAGGGAAACGGGAAATCGAAAGATGAACTTCCTAAGTACAGAAGGCCAGAAGAATGCAATTCCTTCTCAGAATGGCTGTTCTGAGGAGATTTACTATTTCGTAAATGAAAGGTTTGAAGCTACATATTTCCCCTTGGGCACATAGGAAAGGTTTGTGACCTTGGATTTATACTTTATAATCTGCTGGCCAAGATTCAGGTTTATGCAAATAGTTGAGTCTTGATATCACTGTCATCTAATGTCTTTTATAGTTTGCTCGAGATTTGTTTTTATATGTAATAGCTTACCTCTGATGTACTTTGCTTATAAAGTGAATTTGCTAGCAGTGTGCTTTTGCAGGGGTATAGGGGAATATGCTTGAGTTTTTAAAAACCCTTATGCATAATAAAAAGTTCTTTTGTATTTCATTTTGGTTTAACAGCATAGCCTCTGTTCTTTAGTACTCACTGAAAGAAGCATTCATTTACCAATAGATTGTGTAATTGTGATTATTTTAAACACAATATGGGTATAAAACAAAACAATCTTTTTTTCCTGTCAATTGTATTTTTTTTTCCACAAATTTCAATTAAAGCAATCAGAAGTGCTCTTAAGGGGTTTCCATCAAAGATGGTAATTAAAGCAGATGATTCTCCAGCATCTGGGAGTAACGTTCTTTTGTGCTTTATGTAATGCATTATTGACCTGTGAGAACAACAACACATGCACGTGTTTTGCTGCAACCTAAGTGAGAAAGTGAGATAAATTCTCCAGTGATGACTCAATTCAAGTTCACATAACACTATCTATAAAAATTCATACCAGAACTTTTGCAGTAAAGTCCATGAAGCGCTCACAGTCTACAGTTGTTTAACTGTTTTAATGATTAGCAGCAACACAAGCTCACAGCGAAGACCCTAATGGCTGGGAATGGGCACAGGTCAGAACACTTCACCTGGGAACACTTCACTCTGGGCCAGTAATTTTGAGTTTTAAGTAATGTCCTTTTGCGAGATTCCAATTTTCCCTGGACTATGAGTGACAGTGTTGCTGATGATACATGCAAAATTTAATACAGGCTTGAACTATTTAATTTGCCTCTCTCACTGCCAGGGTTGAATCAATAACCACAAAAGGAGGTTCCAATCTAGCATCAGGTTCATATGTGACTATGCTGGTTCACACTGACATCCCAACTGGTGCTCATGAAGCCTGCTACTCAGTAGGATTGAACACTGAAGGCAGAAAAGGTTGCAGAAGCTGAAAATCTTTTCATCATGTAAATTGATTTTTTCCTCTTCAGTATGTCTTTATGGTACAGGATATTGATAGCTGAAATGGTTTCAGAACCAGAAGCAGTCTGGCTGCAGAAATCAAGCAATCTGCCCAAGTTCACTTGCTCTGCTAGGAGACACTCATCCATGCTTACCAAGTACTGACATCTGTAAGAACACTTATTTCCATCTATTAGTTGTGTATTGACAGGAAGATGAAGGAGATGATAGAAGCAATCTTTTTACTTGAGATGAAAGGAAATTCAGTAAACATTTATTTTAGCAGAAATTATATTAATTTTGGTGCATATTTTTAATGGATTTGAAATTTGAGAATAATAAATTGAGGACTTCTTTTTCTTTGAAAGAAGCACTGTGGCAAGAACAGTAACAATGAAACCACTCGTCATAAATGAACTCACCTGTCAATGGGCCAGATTATGAGCTCAATTACATTGATATGAATCTGTAATAGCTCCACAGAAAGCAATTAATCTTCTTGTTATTCTCACTATTTTAATTGCAAAAAGAATCTGCTCTGACATGCCCAAGCATCTGAATTTGATGTCCTTCAAGCTCTTGCAAAGACATTGAAAACAGCAGTGCTACTCTAAGCTGCTTATCAGTACTGATATCAATGACCCTAAGCCAATTAGAAATAACTATGAAATTCTGAGAATGAAGACAAAGACATAAGAATAACAATAGGTGCTTTTATCTATTCTCCTAAATGAATGCAATGGTATAGGCGTATATAGACAGATAATAATTTTTTAGAATTACTTTTGGAATATTTTCTTATGAAAGTCATTGCATAACATATACATTTCTAGCACTGAGCTTCTTTGACACTGTTCGTTGAGGAAGGTCCACAAGGAACATTGGATATGGAGCTGACAAAGGTGGAGAAGAACACCTAGGAACATCATCATTAAGAAACCTGGTAAAGATTGTATCACAACATTAGAAGAAGATGATGAAAACATGGAAGCCAGCTGAAAACTTGTGTGGGTAAATAAGAAAGACCTGATGAGTAGTTCAAGTATCTATGCGGGAATGTCCAGAGAACAGGAGTAAATTGGAAACTGATTGAAATTGAAATAAAAAGTCTTGGAACACCATCAAAATTGTGTGTTATCATTTAAGAGACACATTAGAATAAATCATAGAACTGGAATGTATGCAAAAGGAATTAACATCTGAATAACATTTAAGATGTTGTCTGTTTTCTGTGCATTGGAATAGTTTATATTTGCTCTCATTCATGAAGAAGTGATAGCAAAAGCTAAAAGATACTCAGTACTTCCAAATAAATGTACAAGGAGAAAAACAGAAGCATGGGATGTGCTGCAGACTGCCTAGTAAGAAGGAAGAAAGGTACAGTTTTAAACAATTTTAAAAAAAAAGGGTATGTGATGCCAAAGAAGAACCTGAATTAGCTAGATATCTTTTGAAAAAAGAAAAATGGTAGAACACAGAAATATGTAATTAAAAATGTATCGAAACCAATCTTTTCTTTAGAAGATGAAAGAAGTTATTGAAGAACTAACCATTCTAGATTTGATTCTGACAGGTAAGAAGCTCTGAGAGAAGCTGCTTAAGTGTTTGGTATGAAAGGATGAGATAAGGACACTGTCAGCTGAATAAAAAATAGCCTTACACCACAGTTAACAATTCATTGCTAGGCTATGAAGATATTTCAGGTAGTGCTGTGTATACCTATATGGTGGTTCCTGATCAGTTTGTTATTTTCGTTAATGATTTAGGTAAAGGAATAGAAAATAGATTTATTGATGATCGAATATTTTTTTTTAATTATTAGATGCTCCTTCTAGAGTCTCCATCTCCTATCTATTGATGATTGCTCTCTCACCAGACTTCTGACTACCAGCTCTCAGGAGCTCCAGAATCTCTGACCCACTGTTGCCAATCCAGAATATAATTTCCAAATGGAAAGATGTAATCTATGTATTTAACGCATTCTTTATCCCTATTAACATACCTTTTTTTTTTGGTTATCTCCTTCAGTCAGGCAATATGCACTTCTTAGTTGATTACTTTATCTTAAACTTATAGGGAAACTGTTCCTAGCTGCATGATAGTTTAAGTTCCACATCTTAAAATGCCCTAACTGTGAAAGTTTGCAGTCTTTGTATAATCCTTGATACAATCTTGCAGGTGTCTTGTGTAGATCTTCTCTAATTCTTTGATGGGCTACAGACGTTGGTATATTGTCTATATGCTTATCACTGATGTTATCAGTTTCTCAAATATAATGGTTATCCTGCTGAAATAATTAACCTTCATAATTTTCTGGCCTGCATACCTTCACCTCAGACAGTATGCTACTGTTTTTTCCTTTGCTGTGAGACCTACGCACATCAGTTGCTTCACTTGATATCCCAGGTGGCCTCCCATCTCAGAATAATCACCCAGCTGAGACAAACTCATCATGTGATGCATATAAGGGTGACACACGTTCTCAGCATACACACATAAAATTACAGAAGTAGAAAATGTTTAAAATTATGCCTTTTTTTTTTACATCATTTTCTTAGATACTGCATATTTTGAGAGAGAACACAACTGGAGAAGCACTGTATAATTGTTAATCTCCTAGCTGACAACTACCCACAAAGTATTTATTCTCAACTAATTTTAGCAATGTTTTTTCACTCTCTACCTTTGCTTTAAACTTTCCATTTCACACACTGATTAGCTCAGTAATATTATCAGTTTCTTTTCTAATCTGTGAAGCACTGATGAATTCAAGTAGGGCCAGGAGGGAGGTCACAAGCAACCTAGAAGGCAGTATCAAAATTCAAAACGATCTCGAGAAACTGGGGAAATAAGATGAAATCCAACAAGATGAAATTCAATAATGAGAAGTAAAAGGCACTGCACCCCAGAAGAAGAAATCATATGTGCAACTACAAAAAGAGGAATAGTTCACAAAGCAGTAATATGCCAAGGGACACCTGGGAATGATAGTACGTTCTGAGAAGAATGGAAGTCAACACAGAGATGATAATTCAAAAACGCTGAATCTCATTCCATGATTCATTAAGACCATGTTAGAGGTAACATATGGGAAATAATGATTAAAGTTCACAACCACGGTTCCAGTGAGCTACTGTATAATTTTAAGCACTGTAGTAGAAAATATATGTAGCCCCAAAAGTCTGAAGGAGAAACAGTAAGAGAAAAAAAGTTTGTAAGACATGGCTTAGAGGGAAAGGTTAAAAAAATTGCATTCCTTTTGTCTGCAGAAGGGAAGACAGAGACTGGGACACGACAGCTATCTTCAATATGTAAAACAGTGTCATAAAAGAGGTAATGATTAATTGCTTTATACATCCACACAGGATAAGGAGAAAATAAATTAATTTAACTTGCAAAAACATAGTAAGAAACTCATTTAGATTACAAAGGAGTGAAACACTGGAACAGGTTATCCAAGGAAACTATAAAATCCACCCCACAGGAAATTTTTAAGAAAATGTTTTCAGAAAAGCATTCTGACATAAATGATTAAGATATACCCATCTTGTCTAATATCTAGGGGACAGATTAAAACATATTCTCTTGCGATCCTGTCAAGATTTTTGTCTCCATGGTTTTTTGATATTTGGAGACAGAAGCAATGATATTTGAAAATAACTAGAAAATGTAGGGGTGGTATAGGTGAGAAAACTATTTAAATGTGAAAAAGAAATTTGAACTCACTAGTCCACTGATGGTTAGTATATTAAATTATGCTCACACTATGTATTTTTAAAATGCTTCACAGGTATTAAAAGGATATGGGCACTCTTTTTTTATACCATAACTATAAATTCAGAGTGGAAATAAACACTGATTTGATTTTGGGTTTGTTTTAAATAGGACATTTCTAGGACTTTGAGAGTAGGTTAGTCTTCATGGATGTGTTTCATCTCACTGATTTTAGCCTGCAGCAACTTCGATGTTTACATCTGAGTTTATCATCCTGGCTAAATTTGTAGTCCGTAAAAGGAAATATGTGAAATAATGCATGATTCATCTGATCAATTTAGAAATCTGCTTTTGGGTGAGAGTAACTGTGCTGTGCAAATGTCTAGTTTCCTCCAGAGGCTGTAAGAAAAAGTCTAGACAATTAGCTTAATTCTACCCACTACCTCAAGTTGGTACCCACCATCTCACCTACTGTCCTCCTTAAGAAGTCAACAGAAGAGCTGAACGTGGAACTGACTTTTGTCATTGGTTTGGCACTATTCTAGATTTACTCTAATGGGAAAACCCTCCATCCTTCATTTTTAGCCTTCAGTATGAGAAAAGGTGACTCAAAGTAGGAGCTAATGTCCATAGTTTATTGAACTCATTACTTTCCCATCCATTATGGATCTCTCTACCTCAGTTGCCACATACTGAAAATCAAAGTAATGCTATTTACTTCCCAGATGTGTCAAACTGCTTAACTGATTATTATTTGGGAAAAAGTTTAATGTTTTCTGATAGGAATTGCTCTGCACACTAGGAGATTAAGAAAATGATGCTGACTGCACAGGCAGATGAAATCACATTTGTGCCTGTCATGCAAACTTGTTCTGTTTCTTATGTTGTGTCATCTACAATTTCCTTGAACCCATTTCAGTTTCCAGACAGCAATTGTTTCATTGCCATTTCTGATCTCCTTTCCTTTTTAGAACCCTGGACTTCAAGAAAGCTAACTTTGCCCTCTTCAAAGACCTACTGGGAGGAATCCCTTGGGTTAGGGCTCTAGAAGGCAGGGGGGCCAAAGAGAGCTGGTTAATATTCAAGAACCGCTTCCTCCAAGCTCAGGATCAGTGCATCCCGATGAGGAAGAAGTCGAGCAAAGGAGGCAGGAGACCTCC
>VZSC01006299.1:150616-175872 GCA_013398225.1 Steatornis caripensis | reverse complement strand
CAGCCAGTCATGCCATCATAGAAGGCTATCAGATTGGTCAAGCAGGATTTTCCCTTGGTCAATTCCTGTTGACTACTCCGGATAGTCTTCTCCTCCTCCACGTGCTTTGGGATGACTTCCAGAATGAGCTGTTCCATCACATTTCCAGGGATGGAGGTGAGGAAACAGCACTAAAAAATGAGCTTTTCTGACCATCTATCTTAGTCTTGTCTGCTGAGGCTCTTTATAGTCAATGGACAGGAGTGAGCTTCTCTAAGAGGCTATTCAGAGGACAAGCCCAATGCAAATGCTTTGCACACTCCTGTGGAGGAGTCTGCCACTGTTAGTCGGCTTAAAGATTGCACACCTAAAGCTGAATGTCCAGAGCAGATGACATGGATAACTTCATTCCCCTTCCTAACACTGTGCTTCTTAGACACTGTATTTGGCTTCCACAGCCATTTTCCATTGAAGAAAGTGCAACAAAAATGAGTTGTCCCACCTCACTACCAGCTTCGGTCATCTATTCCCCTCCTTTCTCTTTTCTTTCAGTGGGTCCCAGTGTTAATACACTCATATAGCAACTTCAGTAAGATTATAACCCTAGCTCGAAGGAAACCATAGGGTAAGTTTTCTGGAAGGCAATTCTCTGATCTAGCTTATTGCTTGGCCATCACAAGGGAGATGGTAGGAATATAACACCAGCCCCATCTAGATGCACTGAAAGAAATTCCAAAATAGTACCCAGTGCTTCGGTGAAGAGTAACTCAATATGCCTCAGAGGTGCAGGATATTAGGCTCTATAGCAGACACAGTGTGAAATAGCTACCAAACTTCAAATTCATCTCCTCATTTATTTCCTAATAACTTACATATGTAGGCAAGCCCTAGAGTACTTAATAATGTTGTTTTCCTATGAATTCACTTAAATTCATGTGACTGTAGAGAAGAGTAATGCAGAACCACCACTCTGTATATGAACATCGCTGGTGCAGACAGTTAGAGCTGCCAAATAAATGAAGATTACTATGGCTGACGTGACTACTCTGCATTGAATGCTGATGATTGCACACAAATTGGAAGTGTATTTCAATATGTTTTCATGTGCAAAAAAAATGCCATGGTCATATGCATTACACCCAGGCCAACATTTTGAAAGTAGGGAACAAAGCTGTGGCCGTGTTCAAGTCAGCTAGGACATTGCCTTTGAGTTCATCCAGACAAAGACTCTACCCCAGAACAGTACAAAAAACTTTGAGACAAATTACCGTGTTGCAGGGTTACCTGTGCCTTCCCTGAAGCATCTGCAGTTTTCTGGGGAGGAATAGCAGTGTAGATGGTCCAGTCTGGATTCAAAATGGCAATAAACTATCTATTTTTAAAGGCATTTAACATTTTCCCATGGAGAAATAGGAAAAAATAAAATGTTAAATGATAGAAAAAATTGAGTTGAGCAGAAATGCATTTTACCTTTCTAAAAAAAAGTGATGCAGAGGCTCATAAAACCTGCAACTCCACAGGGTTCATCCAACTAGAGAATCAGTCCTGAATAGCAGTACTTTTGACAAATATGGCTTTTTTTTATAAATTATATAATGAATGCTAACTCATTTGCATATGGTAATTGGTCTTGTCTGTCACTTCTGCTTGACAGTCTGCTCTTTAGCGAATGCTGCTTTGTTTGTCACTTCCCAAGCTCTATGACTGTCTATGGAGCAGCACTCTTTCATTTTTATAGATTCATAAGTGATGTTAATGAGAATAATCTGGCAGAAGCAGGAAAAAAAAAAGCTGGTGTCATACCTTGGCTATGGACATAAAGACAATTCCAGAAGAGTATATAAAAGCCATAACATGGTTTCTATGCTGACTGAAATATTCTTGCACTATGAAACCAGTAAATCTAATGCTTTATATGATAGCTTAGTTGGACTATTTTTTCAGTAGTTAGTATCTTGGCACTATTTATCGTCCTGATATTATAGAAAGATTTTAAACTCTACAAATTATCAGCCCATTAAAAACAATTAAGTTTTAACAATGTTTTCTGGAGTGTTTTAATGAAAACCAGACAAAACCCAGAGAAACTGAAAAACATGTCACCTTTATTCTGGAAATTCAAGTTCCATATGTTGCATCTTCAAATGAAAAAGATTTAACAAGTCTTTGCATACCACGAAATACCCTTTCTGCCATCAGTTCTTCTGTATCCAAAACTTCCTTCAAGTGGGAATAAAAAATAAACACAGTGACAAACACAGTGCTTTGCTACACAAGAGAAAAGTACAACTAAAAGCATCTGACAGGTCTCTAAGACACGGAGGGAAAGACGCTGTTTACATTGTGCCCTTCAGCAGTCTAAAACCCATTTTAGCACTAAGGTTTGTTAAAAGAAGCCAGTCAATTCCTATGTCAGGGTCCGTGGATGGCCAAGAACTGAAGGACATAAAACCAAATAACTATGTATCTGTTGGTAACTGTCATTCACACAGAAAGGACCCCAAATTCCAGCCTGACAGGGACTTCTTGTTGGATGACTGTAGGTGAAATGGGAGAAGGAAGATCAAATATATTCTATGTTTCAACATTAATGTAGTAATACTTCTACTCCTTCTGTGTAAGAGACTTTGCCTGAGCTAGGAGTGGTGGTTGATTTATGTAGGAAACATCCAACTAACGTCTTCCAAAATTAAGACAAAACATATTACCTATGGCAGTCTTAGGGAGAAGTTATACCTAGTGAACTCGGATCACATTAGTTTGCTCCAGTGACACACTAGTGAATCACAATCCATAGAACATTGGTAATGCACACACGGAGGGAGAAAGACAGAGAAAGGAAAACACAGAGCTGAAGAAAGGAAATAACAGATGAAAATTAAAAGGATGTAAAAAAGACAAAATAAATTTTAAAAGCGAAGCCAAGTGGGAGAAAGAAGCCTAATCAAAAGGAAATAATCTGCAGGTATCTTTGCACAACTATAAACAGTCAGGTTAGTGTGACCCAAATAACACTTACCAGCCAAAGCATGGATGTAGCTGTGACATCCCTCCTGCTTTTCTTGCAAGGGACAGGAACAGCAATTAGAGCAAACAGATGAGGCACAAAATATCTGACACTGCCACAGCAGGTTATTGAAAGTTTCTCAGATCCCTCAATCTAAGGACTGCAGGTTCTTGAGAGGTGATAACTTCATTGCTTGCAAGTTTTCGAAAAGTTTTTCAAGAACAAATAATACAAGTTCTTAGTGAAGAAAAAAACACAAAAATAATTTAATAAAGGAAATAAATCTCTCTGTACAAGATGAAGACAGAAAAAATTATCTCCAGAAGGTATTTGTTTATATATAAAAATGTAGAAATCCAGAGGAGAAACTGATGAGATGAAAAGCAAAAATACTTGAGAATTGCAAGAATATCTATCCTGTTAAAATATATGTTAATGTCACAGATCTTAATGAAAAGTGGTACTTTTAACTTTTGTAAATAAACTTAGTTTAGCTGCTGTACTGTAATCAATGATATTTGATCAATTTCTATCATCCGAAGTTCTCATCCCCTGGCGTGCAAAAAGAGATCGTTAATTATTTCAGCGCTGCTAACACAATGCATGACCAACTCATGAGATAAGTGTAAAATGAACATATTCCATATTTGTGTGCTTGCCTTGTTTCTTTAACTGTTGGAATTCGTAGACAGAGACTTTCTTCTCCAGTCATACAGCATATAATAATTTTTTTAAATAAATTGTTCATAAAGATGGTATTCCAGGAGCTTTAAGCACATGAATGATTTCTATACTTTCATGAAATTATGAGAGTTGACAAGCACTAATTATGACTGCTGACATTTGTTTTATTGATCTGATTTCTTATGCTTGTCATTCTCTTCTCTCCTGCAAAAAATTGCCATTACCATTGATGGAAACAATGATACTGTAGATCACATAACTGTTAATGGCTTGCAAGAAATCTACTTCTAAACTCAAATTTTCTCTTTTCTTTTTGGCTTTGTTCTTTTGATAGATGCTCTCAGCCAGTAAGGAAAAATCGATCTAAATGAATAAGCAGGAGTGTAGCATTCACATCACCTTTATTTCACTTTGTTTCCTTGCTTGATTCTAATGATGCTTTATTTCAGTACCGGGAAGCTTCAGTACCTGGCCAAGCCTTCATAAATAAGAATAAAGTAAGTAAATAAAATCACAAACCCGACTCAGTGTCAGCATTAAGTCTCAGCCATTGCAAAGTTCTATTTTAAAATAATAAATATAAGTTCAGGAAAATCCAAGCTGTTCATTGCTCAGGAGGGACTCACAAATTGCAGGAGATGACAGGAGTCTTTTAATACTAAAAAAACAAATTAAAGCCCCTATCAGATGTGCTGCCAGCCAGAGGAGAAATTTTACCCTTTTTATTAAGCCCATGGTTGTGCTTTGTTTAATTTGTTCTAGAATAAGGAAAATAAATGAGGATGAATTCATATGGAGACAGCTGGAATGACAATGTATTGCAAGGGATGAGAGCTGAAGCATAAATGAGCACTGGCTTCACCACATGGATGAAATCAATGAGCCATTGTGGACTGTCAGCCCTGGCAGATGGGCCTCTGGGATCAGTCGAAGTTTAGGATTGACAGCCTCGTCCCACCTCAGCCCACTGGTCCTGCCTGCTGACACTGGCGGAATGATCTTCCCTGCCCCCTGCATCCCTAGGATGCCCTGGTGTCTGTTTCCCTTCTATCTGGTCATGGGGTGGACCACCTTCCTGGCAACACAGTTCCCTGCCCTCATAAACATTCTTCTTGCATAGTGCTGAGACAAAGCATCTATGCAGAAAGGTCATCAAGTACAGCCAGACTTGGTGGGGGTAAAATAAAATATTGTATCAAGGATGCTTGATGGCTTGAATTGACTCAGACTCCGATCAGTCTTGCATTTTGACCCTTCAAAACATTGTGAAAGCTTGAAAAAGACAGTGCAAAGAATGATGTGGGAGGTTTGAATACACAAGGATACACAGATCTGTTGCATCACCCTGTTCAAGTAACCAAATTTTTTGACTTATAATGGGAAGTCCATAACCTGTTCCTCAAGGAAAGGTTAATCCTCAAATGATTCAACTACCCTAATTACAGCATCTAGAATTTAGACATCTACAATCTTACCTGTCATTTTCCTGTGCCTTCATAGTGTCTTGGGTTTGCATGGCAGGATTTTGGTAGCTGAGGGAGTTACAGGGGTGGCTTCTGTGAGAAGCTGCTAACATGCTAGAAGCCTCCCCTATGTCCAATAGAGCCAATGACAACAGTGGTGGCACCTGTGTGATAACGTCTTCCAGAAGTAGGAAAAAGTTGCTGTGAAATGGCAACTGCAGCTGGAGAGAGGAGTGAGAATACATGAAAGCAACAGCTCTGCAGACACCACGGTCAGTGAAGAAGGAGAGGGAGGAGGTGTTCCAAGTGCCGGAGCAGAGATTCCCCTGCAGCCCGTGGTGCAGACCATGGTGAGGCAGGCTGTCCCCCTGAGCCCATGGAGGTTAATGGTGCAGCAGATCTCCACCTGCAGCCCATGGAGGACCCCATGCTGGAGCAGGTGGATGTCCCAAAGGAGGCTGTGACCCCATGGGAAGCCTGCGCTGGAGTAGGTTCCTGGCAGGACCTGTGGCCCCGTGGAGAGAGGAGCCCTCACAGGAGCAGGTTTGTTGGCAGGAGTTGTGACCCACAGGGGACCCGTGCTGGAGCAGTCTGCTCCTGAAGGATCACACCCTGTGGGAAGGTCTCACATTGGAGGTGTTCGTGGAGGACTGTCTGCCGTGCGAGGGACCCCACACTGGAACAGGGAAAGAATGTGAGGAGCCCTCCCCCTGAGGAGGAAGGAGCGGCAGAGACAGTGTGTGATGGACTGACCACAACCCCCATTCCTTGGCCCTCTGCACGGCTCCAGAGGAGGAGGTAGAGAATGTGGGACTAAAGTTAAGCCTGGGAGGAAGGGAGGGGTGGGGGGAAGCTGGTTTTAAGATTTGGTTTTATTTCTCATTATCCTACATTTGCTTGGTAAGAAATCAAACTAATTTCCCCAAGTCGAGTCTGTTTTACCCCTCACGGTAATTGGTGAGTGATCTCTCCCTGTCCTTATCTCAACCCACAAGCCTTTAATTATATTTTCTCTCCCCTGTCCAGCTGAGCAGGGGAGTAATAGCGTGACTTTGGTGGGCACCTGGCATCCAGCCAGGGTCAACCCACCATGATAGTCATCTAATATGGCTCACAGTCACAGGGTGGTTGAGGTTGGAGAAGACTTCTGGAAATCCTTTAATTTTAATATAGATTTATCATAAGCTTAAAAAAGTGCATGTTGGCAGCACCAGTTCTTCGTTGCCTGTGAGAAGGATGTAAGCACTCCCTTGAGGGTAGAGAGAGCTGAGCTGACTACACTTGGGGAACACTTAATTAGCCTTTAATCTCTAGGTTGCAGAAGAGAAACACAGACCATGCCTTTTCAGGTCCCTTACACTCCTAAGCATTTCCTGGGATTCAGATGGTGTTATCTAGACAGTAGCTCCAAGGCTGTGTCGAATGAGTTACTAATGACTGCTCTGTGGTTTTCACCAGGCTCCACTCTCACAGCAGTAGTCATCTCCTACATTTCATGATTCAATAAATTAGGATGTTAAATTCATCCAGTTTATCACAAAGTGCAGAAGTAGGGTGTTAAGGTGTCAGTCATGTTAGTAATTAAGTCTCATGAAAATTAGACCACAGTACTAGTTGGAAATCAAGATCAAAACACATGGACACAGATGCTACTACCCATACTGGCTAAAGGAAATACCAGCTTGTAACTGGAGAAACAGGATCTCTGTAAGAAGTGTTGCTTTTATTCACTGATATCTATTTAGCATAACTCCCAAACGGATTGTGATCATAAATATTGCTTCTTTCCTGAAGCACACTTGAAAAGTCTTGTCCTTCTTATTGAGGTCTTCATTTTTGCTAGCTGTTAGTTTCTGTGAGCTACAGTGACATGTAGCGCTGACTCTGCTAGAATGTCAGGTGCCTATGCCTCCAACATCCCTGTAAGATGATAGTGCGTCCATGGTGACACTGTGGCAGTGACATTATAAAGCATCAGCATTACCTGAGAATTTCTTAAGTTTGCCTATAAGTTCTCTGCTTCAAAAAAAATTTCCTTTCTTGAGGTAGAAACTGTAATCACACTCTGCTCATCTCTTCGTCAACTCAAAACCAGTATTACAAACATTTTCTGATTATACACTTGCTAATACCTTAAAGAGGGTAACTGAAAAGTAAAAGAAAGAACATACAGGAAAAACAGACATCACTTTGTAGAAGTAAAATGTTCAAGATACTTGGTCAAGATATTCTCAAAGATACTCCCAGCATTCACACTGATGTTATCAACCAATACTAACAAGATATTTGTATTCAAGGTGCAGGCATTGTCACTTTCTGGCCCATTGTATTAGCAAAAGTGTATGCATGTGGTAGGGACCAGACACAAGGATTGGCACAGAGTGCTTCTAACACATAAACGGGAAGTAATCTTTTGTGAGCTACATCAATATTCTGGTCAAATGGCAGACACATTTCTAGTGAGATTACCAGGGGAGGTAGGGCAGAAAGTCCTGAGAAAGAGCATGGTGGAGACTGGTTTACTGGAATAGTTCTTCCATTTTCCAGATCATTCTCTGACACCTCATTTCTCAAACGTCCTTCACCTGACCTGCACCGATAGCTCAATTAATTGCTTGGAGGGACTGAATTTGACCTGTGAGCCAAATATCAAGTATTTTACAAATTAACAGATGATTTATCCTTGACCTCAATGTCTCCATCCACAAAAATAAATGAAGCAATAGTATTTAATGAACAGAGAAGTTAAAACTAATTGGTGCTCACTCTGCAGTTGCTTTGCCATCTGGGGACTTGAACTTTTGACTGAGGATGCAGAGAGCAGTGTTAAGGAACTCACAAACTGGGATGGACAGCAGGAATATAAAACATGTCAGGGGTTACAGAACTGAAGTCTTAGTCTACATGTGTCAGGGTGGATAATAAGGCAGATGCTTAAAATGGAGGACATGGGTTTCAGAACCTTATTTAAAGATATGGGAAGTGGTAGAAGCTTGACAGTAGGCAAGATCTGTTGCGCTTCCTAGTGTGGGGATATGTAAAAAGGACAGCAAGGATTGGAGGAGGAAGTAAGAAAACTTTGATCTCAAGCATGTGAAGAGGTTGGTGTTTGACTAATGCGGCCAGGAAATTTCATCCTTATTCTGGGGAAAGGGTTTTGTGAAGGATGCAGGGCCCTTGATGAGTTCTTTTGGTATAATGGAATTTCAGTGTAAATGTTCAACAGCCTGGGAAGTGTTTCCATCAGAAGGATAGTGGGTAAAAGGCAAGACACTGTCTCATCCATATCTATGACATCACATGTTCTGTAGGAACAGCCCTGTAGGTATAAGCAAAGTGTGTTCTTGCCAGATGGAGAGTCACAGAGAAAGGAGCAGAAGAACTTTGACCTCTGGATCTCAGTCAGACACAGAATTAGGCCCCCATATTTCAGACTTACATAGTCAGAAACCTTTGAGATAAATATGGAAGCAAAACTCTAGGTTGCTCCCAAGTTGAGGTAAGAGTAGTTTTAAAGCACCAGTTAATCCTGAGACCGAGCCTAACCACATTGTAGCTCAACACCTCACCTGAGGCAACTGAGAATGATTTTTTTTTTTTTAATTTTCTCTGATCATATGAATAGCTTCTTGATTTTCAGTGCTAACTTTTATTCAAAGTATAAATAGCTGCAGCAGTTCACAGAACTGTGGGGACAGATCTCTGGGGCTGGAAACCAAACCCAGCATCTGGTGCAGACGTAAAGCACTCTCATTTTCAGAGACCGGTGAAACCACAGTTTCCACTGTCTTCATCAGGAGTTGATCAGAATCTCTGAAAACCTGCCTTTTTAGACATCTAATGATGGAGATCAATGTCTAACAGACAGCACTGAAGTTTAAAATATTATTGGTTCATTGCATTATAGCAAGCTGACCTTTGCCAATGTCATTCCTTCAGCTGATAAAAGTGATTTTGAATGACAGAGCCCTCACTGCACAAGACTCATGTGAAAGGCCTTTTAGAAGTGTAACACCCTGCCCAAGGGCTAAATATTGTTAACATTTTTTTACCTTTTTAAAATCAGTCCTTAATTAGCAGTGAACACAAGTAGCTGTAAAACTCTGCAATACAGCACTAAATTCAACACTCGATCAAAAATTTAGCAAAAATTACCATATGTGTTACAGGAAGCTCAACATTTTCTGCTTTTCCAGGCTGCTGAGGCAGCATTCTCTTAGTGTTGATAAAAATTGCTTTGCAAAGGTTGTGCCTCTTTGGATTTATCACTATCAGCATGTGGCAGTGTTTGAGCTTCCAGCTAAAAAAAAAAATTCAGATGGAATTTTACAGTACTTGCTTTGGGGCTGGAGTGTAAAACTGCTCTCTTAGCAGCTTCCCAGTCCCTGGAAGATCAGTGCCTGTGTCTCTTGGCTTCACCACACCCGCTATAGATCACACTGATCTTTCCCACTTGCTGTTTACTTATTTTATTGCATGGTTTGGAGGCATCTTTTTATTATTATTATCTTGGTTTGATTTTGGCTTCTCTTGATAACAGAGATTTACGTAAATGCAAGGGAATGATTAATTTACTATGCACGGTGGGCAAGATATCACCATGGAGGAGAGGAGAAAATTGCTGAAATAAGATTTGTAAGAAATTTTAATTTTAGAGAAAGTAAGAGGCTGGGTCTGTGTTAGCAAGCTGTGAGGCCCAATATGAAAGCAAAGTGATGCTATGCATTTGATGTCTACACTATACATCTCCAGCAGCTCTGCTTCAGGCTAACTCTGGTGCTCTGCATTGGATGCGTGATAGCCATTAGCACAAATTAGATGCTGGTATAATATCCTGCAGTGTGCCCAGGTGGCCAAGAAGGCCAAGAGCATCCTGGATTGTATCAGAAATAGTGTGGCCAGCAGGACTAGGGAAGGAATCAGTCCACTGTATTTGGCACTGGTGAGGCCGCACCTCAAATGCTGTGCTCAGTTTTGGGCCCCTCACTGCAAGAAAGACATTGAGGTGCCGGAGCGTGTCCAAAGAAGGGCAGTGAAGCTGGTGAAAGGCCTGGAGCACAAGTCTTATGAGAAGCAGCTGAGGGAACTGGGGTTGTTTGGCATGGAGAAAAGGAGGCTGAGGGGAGACCTTATAGCTCTCTACAACTACCTGAAAGGAGGTTGTAGTGAGATGGGTGTTGGTCTCTTCTCCCAAGTAAGAAGCAATAAGACCGGAGGAAACTACCTCAAGTTGCACCAGGGGAGGTTTAGATTGGATATTAGGAAAAACTCCTTCACCAAAAGGGTTATCAGACATTGGAACAGGCTGCCCAGGGAAGTGGTTGAGTCACCATCCCTGGAGGTATTTAGAAGACGTGTAGATGGGGTACTTAAGGACATGGTTTAGTGTTGGACTGGGCAGTGTTAGGTTAATAGTTGGACTCTATGATCTTCAGGGTCTTTTCCAACCTAAACAATTCTATGATTCTAAAGGACTGTATTTTGTGTGTTCGGAGCCCTATCCACAATCTGAATCCACGTGCTATGTGGTGATGATAAGGAGATACCCTTAAGGAGTGCATTGCTGAGCTGAACTAAAGCACTAATGGAAATGTGCCTGGAAAAAGAGCTAATCCCCTTGGACTGGATGCAGAACAGCAGTGGGTTTATAGCTGGTATGCTAAAACATGCAGTCAGATGTCAGGCAGCTACAAATCAGTCTATATTAATATAAGTAGCCTGAAACACTCTTGCTGAAGATCTGGTCCAATATTCTGATTTAAAAAAAAAATACTTACCTTTGCCCATCCTGAAGGGGATGAGGCATACTAGCATTGGATATTTCTGGGTGCCTATCTGGTTTGAATGGGGCTTTTTAGCACTCAGAGCCTCCTTGGGTGTCAGCATTTTGATTCTCTTGATAACATCCCTGATGTTTGCTGGCTGAACCTGTGTTTCCTTCCTGCACACTTAGATCATAGCCCTTGGAGAGAGATGGAAATGACTGAATCCTAAAGCTGACTCAGTCCCATTTCATGGGGATGGTAAAGAGAAGGATAAATGCTCCATTTCGAAGCCTCTTTTATGTGTTTCATCTTTCACAGTGTTCCTCATTCAATCCGTCCCGCACTAGTGACATGAAGAAGCTGTGAAAGTTAATCCATTTTGGAGATAAATCAATGCTGGCAACTGTCCTCAGCCACAGGTCAGTAAGCACAGGATGGACGGGCATCCCAGTGCTCTCTGCTGGGAATAATTCCTTGAAAAACGGTACCTGGAAAATGCTTGGTCTCTTGTTGCTCATCTGCTTTGGTAGTAGGTAGCTGGCACAGGATTCAGTTTCACCGTGGCTCTAGGCAAGGCAGAACTGCCAGACAATGATAGTTTTCAGAGAAGAGGCGTGGAGGGAAAAATAATTTAAAAATTTCACATACAGTTCCTCTGAGAAAAGATCCTTTTTGTGCCAAACATTAATACACAGCCAGTACAAGACTCCTCCTTTTACATATTCCTGCTGGCACTATAATGCCCCCAAATAAAAACCTATTGTGGGAAAAGCAGAGAATACAGGCAGGAAATATGACAATCTGTCTTGTGTTGTTCCGCACGTGGCAAAAGACACAAAATATTTCTGATGCTCGATTGATCACACTCAGTGCTGTAAATAGGAGCGATGACCTGCTGAAATGGCCAGGTAGAAAAGTTGCTCCAATTAGAGAAAGTGCCTGAGGACTGAAGGGTGTTGATACCAGCATGGAAAAATTCACACATATACAAAGTTAGATCTGCTCCAGTTTCAACCTTTGTCTCAGCTCCCACTGTAAGATCTCTGATTCTATTCTGTGGTCAGGTCCAGAGAAGTTAGGAGTTTGGATATTTCTTTCAGTGTCAAAACAGCATTTGACCTATACCAACCTTGAAGAAAGGCTATGATTCTGATGCTGTCAATCTAAATCTTACAAAAACTCATCCAAAATCTGAATTTTAGTGGCAATGAGCATCAAAAATGAAGACCTCCCTGTCCAAACTCAGAAACTCTGAGTTGAATACCTGATAACGTTACTATTGGTACAAAAACAATAGCATTTTTTCTTCATATCTATAGGCTGCACAAGCTCTAGGACAACGTATGACTATTACACTGTTCAGGTCTTTATCTTCAGACCCAATTTTGGTCTTTTTTTGTAGAATCTTTGGCCCAAAATCCCACACAGAACCACATCTACAATTTTTTTCACATCACCTGTTTGTTCTTATATACCCCTTTAATTAAGATTTTAATGGCTAAAATACAAGTGTTGTTGGGAATCCTATTTGTCTCAAGTTTTAACTGATGTCAGCACCCTCCTCCCCTTTAAGAACCATGAATGCAGCCTGCCCTTGGATTGTTCTTATGTGTATGTTACGTGATTTTTCTTCTTCAATGAAAATTTTTCTTCTGCTTTCAGACTAATAAGTGAGGTAGCTCATGGGGAACTCTCTTTCTGAGTTGGGATCATTTTTTTGTGCAGTTCATTTCTACCTAAGCACAGCTGCTGGAGTTCAGTAGAGCAATCTCTAACAAAGCTATCTAAAGAAAAAACGATATAGCCACTAGAAATGTTAGCACTTGGATTAACATACTCAGTTTTAGCTGGAGGAAAGCTGTGCTAATGGACATAAAGGACTTTTTGGAAGAGAAAATTGCAAGATACGAGCACCCTCTCAGAGCAGCAGTCCTTAGTATTGCAAATTACACCTAATACTCTTCCTGTCTTTGGGCTGCGTTTTGAGCTTTCTGAGTTGTGTCATCTCTTGCCTTGCTTGCTGACATAGTCTCACCTGTCCAACTAAGTTTACAAATGAAGAAACACATTATCCCTTTTGGCATAGGAAATCCTAGGGCAGGGAATCCACTGTGCCAGTAAATGGAAAAATTCGTGCAGGAGCAAAGGAAAAAACCTCTTCTAAGTTAAAATAGTACTCTGTCGCTAAGTTTACTTACCAATAGCATGTTTCACATAAAATAATTATTATTAATATTAATAATATTGATATTACTTACAATAATATAATAACAAGCTTGACTGACACTGATGCAAAAATAACAAATTGTAGAAAATATTCAGTGCATCCTGGATCTTGCTGTTACAATGTTACAGGCTTCCTGTTTTCTCTATGGTCTCACAGAAAAGTCATGACTAATTCTGAAGTTCCTAGAGATTCATTCGTGTAATTAAGCTCAATTACATATGGTGGCTTCTCCATTCCTCTCCCCATGAGAAGCTGTGCATGATGTCCTGGTGGACATGTTGACCACCAACCAGCAATATGCCCATGCAGCAAAGCAGGCCAACAGCCTGCTGGGCTGCATTAGGCAGTGTTGCCAACAGGTCAAAGGATGTGATCCTTGCACTCTGCTCAGCACTCATGAGACACATTTGGGGTTCTGGGTCCTGTGCTGGGCTCCACAGTAATCATCAGAAATGGAAGTACTGAAGCAACTGCAGCAAAAGGCCACAAAGATGATTAAGGGACTGGAGCATCTGTCATATGAGGACAGTCTAAGAGACCCGGGGCTGCCCATTCTAGAAAAAGATAGCTCAGAGGGGATTTTAGCAATCTGTATAAATAAATATCATTTGAAGACAAGAGGGAAACAGACTCTTCCCAGAGGTGTCCAATGTCAGGAAAAGGGACAACGGGCATGAACTGAAATACAGAAAATTCCATTTAAACATAAAACCTTATTTTTTAATTGGGTGAGCTAACACTGGAACAAGATTCCCAGAGGTATTGTCTCCATGCTTGAAGATATTCAAAACCCAACTGGACATAACACCGGGCTATTTGTTCTAGCTGATCTGCTTTGAGCAGGGGAGGTTGGTGTCCTGGTTTGACCCGATGGACATCATGCTCAGCATAAAGCTGAAGGATCAGAAGGGTTGCTCTCTCCCCTTTTATGGCCAGGGGCCTGAGGGCACTGATGGGCTTTAACGACCCTAAACAGCTTCACCTGGTTCTTCCACCCACACCTGTGGCCCAGGAGTTTATTTAAGCCCAGCATGGGCATTATCATTCTTTCTATTACTATTATTATTGTAGTTAGATTAAAGCTGTTTTAAATTTTTCCAACCCATAAATCTCTTCCCCTTTTCTCTTTCCCCCCTTTTGAGGAGCAAGGGGGTTAACAAAAAGCATCTGTTGTCTGTTTAATAGCCAGCTCAGTTTTAAACCGTGACAGTTGGACTAGATGATCTTGAAAGACCCGTTCCAACGTGATGTGCTTCTTTCATTTCTCAAAACAAATTCTGGCTATAAATATTCCTAAAACACAAGAAAGCTTGCAAATGGTTTAAAACTTAGACCCTCGTCTGCTTTTTGTGCAAATCAGCTATGCACAGTTCATTGCAATATTTTTTTGAGGCTTACTCTAATACTCCAGTTATATCTCAAAATAAAAGTCAGCGTCAGGACTATCCTCAAACCAAGTGCCTTGTTTCCACTCTGAATTTAGTTCAAGTACACTCTGCCTATGTATTCTGAATATCACAGCCCTCCTCGTGATGAGCCTGGGCAATCAAGAAACCTCACTCCAGGAAGGAATTGCCACACTGGATGCAGAGAGTGAAATTCAGACACCTAGAAGTCTGAAGGTTAGGCATCCTTTCTGAAGTAGTCATCTAGGCAAGTATTTACCAGATTAAATCTGGTGGTACAAAACACAAGCTAGCTGTCTAGAGTCTCCACAGCTAGTGGAGAGAAATAGATTACATCTCGTTTCAAAGCGAATGTTGAGAAGCATTAGATGTGTCATTCTTTATAGTGCTTTTTCCCCTCCATTGCCTATAAAAATATTCTGAATAATTAACTCCTATACAGATGTTTGAAATATAGATATCTAAGCTGACTACTGCTTTGTCTGTCAAGGCTCGTGAACCAAGATGACAAGTGAGCCTTGGTGTCTTGCTAGCTTACTAACTACTCTCAGTATGCCAGCATGATCATTAAATCATCCCTGAGAGTCCCCCAGCAGTAACATGATGAGGGGCAGTATCTCACTTAGCCTAAAACCTAGTCTCATCACTGCTTATACACAGCAGCGCATCAGTACAGCAGTCCTCAACAGTGGATAAACTCAAATACCTACCATACACATGTATTCTTTGTTTTTTCCACCTATCTACATAAAGAGAAAGGGATCATTTTCTTGTTCAGCAATCCTTCCAAAATTCATGGTCAATTCTTTGTTCTGCTGCTGAACATCTCTTTGAACTCAGGCAAGTCTGTCTAATGGCATTCCAAAATTTTCAGGTCTTAGGCTCCTGCTGAAGTTAATGTCTGCTGGTTGCCTGAGAAACTTTGAAGGTCAGAGGACTGCTCTAACGTGTGTAATCCTCTAAGCTGTAAGAGAGCAATGTTCCTCTGAACTTGTGCTATTAGAAGCACCTGTATTTCATGTCTTTGTGAATTGTTCTTACAGAAATATTCCATGGTTAAAGACAAAAAACAGCTGTCTTAACGAAAGGAATCATGGAGGAGTTCAGATAAAGAAGGAAAAGCAAAGCAAATGAAGTATGGCAGGTAAGTGCATGACATTCTTGAAAGTTTTGGTCCACCAATTAATTGGGGAAATACAAGCAACCATTATGTAATGTTATGTCAAATGGTTCTCAATTAAGTGCCTCTGAGTTATAGACAGAGAGAAAAAATGGAGACTTCTATCAGTACAGGAATTAGAGAGCTTCCATAGGCCAGGTCTCTTTAAAATGAGATGTTTGCTTTAAGTATCTGACATACTCTTTCAGATCTCTTGCCTCCACTAGTCCACAAGCCAACAAAACAAACACATTTACTATTAATTTCAGATCCCTCCACCTGAAGATATCTTCAGGCAAACATTTACAACTTGTAACAGTCCACCCATTCCTATCCCTCTCAGCATACCAAGGACAGCCTCTTTACAGAAATCCCTCTTCCTGTCAAGGTGGTGCTATACTGAGAACACACTCATTGTTATAGTATATAGAAATATACTGTGAGTGAACGGCTTGCTTGGTAGGAGTCTTCTTTTCTAAAAAAAAAAAAAATAAATATTATTAGCATATTCGTAGTTAGCACAAAACCATTACTCACTGTTGATCTTTGCACTGGAGGTGCATATTGTAAGACATCATTATAGATTTTTTTTTTAAATCTGCCGTGTATTCCATTGGCAGCTAAAAGTAAAAGATAGATGTGGGGTTTTTTTTCCCAAATGTCTTCTGTTTTGGGAAAAGGTTTTAAGAGACGCCTTTTCAGATGCTTTTCATACACACTTGTCCTGATATTGATTCCTTCTAACTCCTGAGGAAGTAGCATAGTTTCTTAACCATGAACTTTGACTCCTAGTCAGATCATAGCTTTCTATAGAATGGTCTCCTTTCCTTAAAGAACAGAATATATTCTTTTGGAAAAGAATGGAATTCAAACAATCTCTTGAATTGCTGTGAATAACTCTTCTACTCCTAGCCTGTTTTTGTTACTGGTCATGGTATATGGACATGTAATTGTTTTTGGTATACATCAACAACATACGTTTTGCAAATGAGCTTCAGTATACAGAATACCTGCAAACTGTTATAGGTCTATTGGGTTTTTCTCACTGTGTGCAGATACATGTAATTGTACCTCCACCTGTATTAGATGGTAGTGACATTTTATAAATAAAAATAGTGACACTTTTTTTTTTTGTAGTATTTATATGGCTAAAAACTGCCTCATTATCAAGAAATGGTGCAGCAAAAAGCAGTTTTGTAGGAAAGCAGAATTATTTAAGTGAAAAAATCGAAGGATTGCGGTTGGCCCCGGTAGGTTTATTTGAAACAGCCTGAAGCCAGCACTGCTCTCCAAACCCCTGAGTACTGTTCCTGCAGAAGTGTGGCTTTTTCTCTGCATTCTGACTCTTCATATTGCAAGCTTATAAAATGTTCAGGATTTGCAATGTTTCCATGGATAAGCTATTCTGAAAATTATAAACAGCTCCACAGAAGGAGGACTCCTCTATTTGTCAGTCTCTAACAAGAATTTTAATACTGAAATATTTGGCAAACTAATGTCACAACACTTCTACATCCCTTGCTATTTATAGGTTTCCTAGGTACCCACAATCATCCTGTTCCAGTAAGGCATACTGGATAATTTCTAATTTTTCTTTTTTGTCAATGTTTTCTTTTATTTTGAACAAGCTAATAGACCTCTTTGAGTGTCAGTAAAAAGGAGAATCATATTCTTCAAGGAGGCAGCGACAGAAAGAAGGGAATACTGCAGGTTAATTTTCTTTTTCTCCTGGTACTTCCCTTTTATTGACGGTCTCCTGAAATAGAATTCTATAAGTTCTTAATTATTAAGACAGTTGGAAAGATATTCTTCTTCTCTTTCTTGAAAAACTATTGAAACAGAAATTGTTTCCTATCTCATAATACTCTTGAATTAAGCTAATTTTTGTAAAGAGCTTTCAGCATGAAGAACTCTTGAATAAGTTCCTTAGTGAAAGGAATGAGAAAACAAAAGAAGAATACGCAGGTTATTTTCAAAAGCTTTTTTGTTAACAGGCATACTATGTGTTGTTTCAAACATGCAAGATATATTTTATCTCCTTTAATGCATGATATTTCAAGAAGGAAAAGTAAATCTCTGAGTTGGTACAGTTCTCACAGAAATTACATACTCATCTGACAGGGAAGTTCGTCTGTGTCTTAGGTGAATCTTAACTCTTCATAAGTATCCGAGTGAAATCAAAAAGATTCCTCTAACTTGAGTATTTATTTGAGTGATTTTTATTGCTGCATCAGAGCATTCTGCAGGCTCTAATGTCTTTTTTCAAACAGTATGTTTTTCATACAGTAGGCTAGAATCTGGAATTTTCTTAGTCTTAAATCAATATCCTAATCAATGTTTATTTTTGCTCCCACAGGCAAAGATGGTATTTTATTTCTCTACTGTGACAAGCAGCACAAGGAAAGGACTAGAGAAGTGATGTCCATGTATTGAAGTCAGAGGACTTATATGCAAATAAAATTACTTAACAGGTAAGCTGTGCTTTCATATACAGAAAGAAAAGAAGTAAATTTAATAAACTATGTATTTATGAGGAAACTGAAAGAAAAGAATAGTCCTACCTCTTTGGCAGTGCACATTTTAACCCATGCTGATATAAGATGATATTAGATCTGCATGGCATACAACAACATATAGAAACGTCTCGAAACGATCAGTATTTTGTTAAATGTATATTAAAAATCAATTCGATATTTAAAAATGCGCAGTCAGTTTTTGGATGATTGATCTACTTCAATATATTCAACCACCAGCATATTCCTCTCAACTCAAAAGAGACACATTTTCTTAGTTTAAGGGAAAAAATGTTATGCCTCCCTGCATGTGTTAGTGTGTATCCAAAGAAGTGAAGGAAAATGTCAGCTGCATGTGCAGACAGCCAGCCTGTAGCAGTACAAAGATCCTGCACACGTAAAACGAGGATCGCACGCAAGCAGCAGCATACAGACCCTGCGCTGAGGCTGAGCCTGCACCTCCCTGAAGTCCAGACGCCCTCTCTGACAGGTTGGGAGTTGTTAATTATGTCAGGTTCAATTAGGAGCTTCAGTGTCCTGGACGGTGTATTCAGATCCTTTGTGCTGTGGCAGTCTCAGCCAGCTGCTGAGGAACCTGTCATTTAAATAACCAGAAGACGAGAACATAGCTGGCTCAAAGTGGATTAATCACAGATCCAGGATGAAAACTTGACTCCGCTCAGTCTCAAGAGAGCACCTCAGTTACTCTGAAGTCTCTGATCCCCTGCTGCTCCATACAGAGCAGAGCTGCAAAAGTGCTGAGGTCTCTCATTTTTTACGGGTTTTGGCACAGGGTGTACTGACGTAGCTCAGTATCGTGTTTAAGACTGAGTTTTCACGACCAGTTCAGAGATACTGAGATTACTAAATAATTCTTTTCCTAGGAAATGCCTGTAATTTATAACTCCTTCATCATGCCTTTCTCAGCTAAGAAAGTCTTTCTGATTCATGTAACTTTTATTTGTTACCTGAGGATTTTGCTGGAATCCGATCCGCTTTTTCATGCTGTCAGTGCCTAAAAGAGATTTTATGAATATGCTCTTGTTCAGGGACCATTTTGATATATTAACCTGTTGCAATTAGATGTCAAGGATACATAGGTATTAAGTGAAGATTCTGCAATTACTTGATATGTCTAAATCTGAAAAAAAGAAGAATTATAACAGGTAGCAGCAGTAGGATTACTTGCACCAAAATATTTACCTTGTTTATTTTCACATTTGAAATGATGAGAGAAAACGACGGATTGAGTCTCTTTCTCTTCTGTCACCTCAAGTTTGTCATCTGACCTTTAACTGGGGCTGATGAACAGAGGAGTCGGCTGATGCAGCAGTCCAGCACTTAATTATCTGTTACCTTCGAAGGATCTAACTCTTATCTAGCACAGGTCACAGCTTGGTGACTTCAGCTAAGCCTCATGGGGATAAAAGCCTGTCACTCATATATATTGTGGCCTTTGCTTCAGAAACACCAGGATCAAATAAGCTTAAGGAAGGCATTAATTTCCAGATGAGCTGAGATTTCTAAGCCTGAGAGTCTGGGTTTAATATCGCAAATGAGCTCCTTACTGCAGTCGTCTTACTGACCAGAAAAAAAAGTTGTTATTTTCAGAAATATCAGTGGCCATTTATATAAACTCTTAAAATGTGAAATTTAGTGCAAAAAGAAACAATAGGTTTTGAGGCCAAAGATTTTAATACTTAGTTACTCACGTGATATTTTTTCTGGCGAGTACTACAGCTTCCTCTGGTATTACAGAAGGAAGGAGGTGTAAAGTTTCTTTTCTGTGAAACTATTATTTGATCCTAATTTTGAGAAGAAAGGAGATATTTCCACCCCCAAGGACAATCATGATACAAGCAGCCCGGATGCCAGTTCATCAGTGTCTCTAATCTAGTGCAGATTGAACACATTTCTCTTTTTATTGTGTAAATATTCTCCTTTCCTAATAAGTAATAAAGAAGAAAGAAGAGTCTAATGAGACTAGAGAATGACATGTTTTATTTCCAGTTTTTCTACAAGCTTCTCACGTATCATTAAGTAGACGAAAGATGTTCTTTGTACCTTAGAATATGTCTATCACAGTTGAATAAAAAGAGACCTAAAGTTGTTCTGCTCATTGTCATCTAAGATCAACACAAATGAGAAAATTATACCAGGGATTTGAGGTGGTTAGAAATCATACAGTAAGATGTATTCTTTCAGGATTAATACTCTATTTATGCTACTATTGAGCATCTAAAGTTGAGATGACTTCCGTTAAACTAGTTCGGCTGTCTTTGTACTGCACTGTCCTGCATTTCAGACTACAAGATTAGCTGAGAGACCTAGGGCCCATCAGTCTTTGGACTGGTACTTTCTTTCTCTGTAGAATAAGATCAGTATCGTAATCCACCTTGAAGGAGTTCCAGATTGACCAGTGACAGTAATACATTCAACTGGTGGGTGAGGTATTCTGGGTCGTGGTCAATTATGATGCAGAATTGAATTACAATTTATTAACACAAGAAAGCTGTTTCAAAAATATTCTAATTTATTATTATTACAGACCACTTGTCTAGGCAAAATGATTTAATCAAAAGAGCTTTTTAATCATGAGGGAAACATATTTTCATCAAAGTAAGCAGCACACTTTAATTAAATAGAGTACAAAGCAGAAGACAAGTTCTGAAATGTTATCTTTTGCTGAGCCTCCAGGGGACTAAGGAAATCCTTTCAAAAGCTGACCTTTCACAAGGAAAGCCCATTTGGGTATATATCTATTTCTTCTCTCTACATGAGAGATTTATGCAGGTAAGTGCCTGGTAAGGTCCAGAGTGTGCTGCTGTAAAAGAGGCATTATTCCATGAAAGGTTATGAAGGATTAAAAAGCCTTTACTTCTTAGTACAGATTGCAGTTTAGGTGATTGTTAAAATCACCATAACCACAGGAGGCGGGAAATATATCGATTTAGACCTACTGATGGTCCAAACCATGCTGCTTAGTTTCATTGGTCTACTAAACATGTTGAAAGCCACGGCCCTGTGTGTAGTGTTGATTTCAACGAGGCATATCATGAAAGGGTGACAGCTGCTCTGCAAAACTATGCGAATTTAGAGCACAGATACAAAAGCTTAGCACAGATTTATGCTTATGACATGATCCTTAAAGTAACATTGGTTCTGTTATCATCATTCATGAGTTGTTTTGCTGAGCACATCAGTTCTTATAAGAAAAGAGAGTGGGTGGGGTGACATCATCAAAGAGGAATCTCTTGCTCTGTTGAGTCCATCCTTTTCTTGGTACACTGGGAGAGAGGCCATGACAGCCTTGACTGGGCTTATAAGGGGTCTTCTGGGCTGCCCATCTAGCATCCAGTAACTCCACATACTGCCAGACTTACCCAGGCAGACTATTCACAAGCATCAGTGAGTTTTTTGTGTTCAGACCTATTTCATATCTATGTTCAAAAGCTTTATAAGGATAGCTTTTGGTTTGTGGCCTTGGAAGGCTCTCCATTAACCCATTTTGTGATATTATTACGGCTTTCTAGTACTCAGCCAGAGTACTCTTTTACACACTGCATTTTTGTTTAAAAAGTTTTTTTAGAAAAGTTTCATTTTTTGAAATGATTGACCATTTAATTTCAATGACTTTCTGCTCTTGTTGGATATGCATAGATTATTTAAGGCCCAGCTTTTGCCTGAGCATCATAGTAAGGTGCTATCCATGGGTGTGAATGCTCATTTTTGATGGAGAATCGGAAGAGAGAAACCTTTTGGCAAATGAATACTTGGTTAAAAATTCCCATTCTTGATTCTGTTGGATTGGAGTACTAATTAAACTAAGGTGTTAATTTTACTTTAGTTGCATTATGTCAAAAAGTATTCAGTAAGCCCAACAGATCAACAGATTATTTTAAAAATTATTATTTTTCTGTTGATCAGAACAGAACAATCAAAACAAATAAATAAGCTTTTTGCTTACCATAGTAATCATCTCCTGGCAATCACAAAGTCCACATCTCTCAGGGGTATCTCTGAGTCAATCTTACTGCAAAAGAATTTGCATTCAAGAGCTGGTAAGGAAGGAAGAGGGTATATTGTTGATTGTCTTTAAACAGAGAAACATGAAAGAGTCTAACCTTTCATTTATTTAAGCAGGTGCTGATGGAGGGAGAGGAAGGAAGAGATAGGGAGACAAAAGCAATTAAAAATGAAGACTTACAAAACAATTGTTTGTAGCTAATTGAGTTGCTGTGGATACCCTGTTTGTTGTTTGCATTCTTCCTGTAATTTGTTAGGGGGAAACGGTTTGTTGCAGTGAACAGCATTCGTTTTTTAAATTGTTTTCTGGTAGCCAAGTTAACACATGAGGCTAAACTGCAGCCTTTGATGCAGGCACAGAGGCTTCTTACCTCACTTTAAATATTTACAAAATAAAGACATTTATCTAAGATAGTTGCTTAAAAACCTTTTTAGTAAGGCCAGTTATTATCGTAGAGAATCAGCCATCTCTGAAATTAATTAAACCTCATTCCAATATTGAGTACATTATGAGTGCATCCAAGGAGTGTCCTATAAGGCTGAAAAATAAGGAAACACTGATGTATGAATCATATGTGTGAAAAGGGTTTTCAATGCACTCATTAGAAAGGTTCTGATTTGATTATGGCTCCACAATGTTCCATCCATTTCCCAGTTTTGTGAGCTGAAGCTGATATTGTGTTATTGTCAGAAACAGTAGTGAATGCAGCTCAACTTCTTCGTTCCTATGAATTATTAATATTAACTTTGCAGCTCTTAACATGTAATTTTCTAATTGAACACAAGTTTAGGAGACAATTGGAAGCTGAATGAACAGCCGCAATGGTGTCAAAATGATCTGCAGAGAAAGGGTCAGTTTTATGTTTTAATCCATTTCAGTCCAAGAGAAGGAAACAAAATACTCTGTCCAGGTTCATACAAAATGTGAATGGGAATTTTTGGTTACAACTATTAATGCACATTATACCAAGGCAGGGTATATTCACCTCTACTACAAAACTGGTTAATTTGTCCATTCTGTGCCTTCATAATTAAGAGCAATGGATGATCCTAGGAAATTAACTATTTTTGATTTAAAAGAATTAGGAAAATAGATCTTATGGCAATACCAACAGAAAAAAAAGAAACAAACAAACAAAGAAAACCCCAAAATTAGGGAGAGTAAGCTCTTCTACAGCAACCTCAGTGAATTCAGTATAGTAATGATGTTCAGGCTTGTCATGTGCCAAAAACAGTGAATGAGTTCATGTTGATAATAAAAAAAATCATCCTTCCCTTTTTCTTGTTTCCCAGAACAATGCAGTCCTATAATTGTTTACATTTACTGAGATGAAAACAGGTATTTATCCTTAATCTTGATTACCCTTTCCCTATGATAGCCTAGATAATATTGTGGCTGAATACATAAACAAGTATGTAAAAATCTATCCAACCATAATAGTCATGCAAGTAGTAGCTGAAAACAAGCCCCACTCAGGGAACATAAGTTTAAATGGTAGAGGTGGAAATACTCTTTCCCAGTGTCTCAAAAGTTGCTGGACGGATGTATCAAAGCAAGAAAATCCTTCCTACAAAAGACCTTCAGGTGATACTCTGATCAGAAAGTTGCAGAAGGATATGAACGTAGCATGAGTTGTTACCCTCTGACACCCAAAGCTGATCTCCCACCCTCAAGATAAATTTAAGTGTCATATCAGTTTACTCAGCATGAAAAAGGTTGGGTGACAGAACTGGAAAGATGGCTGCCTTTTTGGTTTTGTGACATTGTCAAATCATCTTGTAGTTCTAGCTGCGTATTTGAAATTGTTTCATTTAATTCAAAACCAAAGAGTATGTTCTTTATGAACTAAAAAAAAAAAGTTACGTGGTGTCTCATTCACTTACGTTCATAGTTGAGACAATTGTAAAACCAAAAATGTAATTCTAGATAACACAAAGCATAAGAAGATCTGGTTGCTTGAAGATGGAAATTGCCTTTGCTACAATACTTAGAAGCGAAATCTTGCTTGGTATTTTCCAGTGACTGACAGAAGATAGTTTACAGAACTCTACACTAATGATAAACCCTTAAGAGTTACAGTTGCCCATCTGGCTTCTTAACTAATTTATGGGCTGTCCTGACACCCTTTAATATTGTATTACCTTCTAATATCATTATTTAGAATCCTAAAAATAGTATCCAATGTCTTGAATAGTGAAGCTATTAAAAATTTAATAAAATGAAACACAAATATAATGCAATTAAAAAATCCATATTGCACATTAGCACAACACCACATTGCAAGAATATGGAAGATGATAAAATTTAAAACAAATTAAGAAATATATATTAAGTAAGAAGTCTTGCAGTTTCAAAAGAATTTACTGTAGACTATGCAATTTACAAATATAAATGATTCAGTGACATCTCATTAGAAGACACAGCAGAATCGATTTCTTATTAAGAAAAAAGTAGCCTAACAGCTGGAATACCCTTCCACTCTCTCTGTGGGTATAGAATATCACCAGACTTCCACATGCCCTAGCCACAGGAGTACTTGAATTTTCCCACTCTTTCCTGTTAATTTTTCCATTAATTTCTGCTAATTTGCTGGAGACTGTACTTTTGCTGATATTTTGATGCTACAGTCTGTCGTGGGGGGGAGTGGTTAAGGTTTAACGGTCGCTCAAAGAATCACCACCAAAGATATGAGGGAAAGGTGATTTTTAATATAAATTTGTAAAAAGCGTGACTTTACAGAATTCGATGGCAAGATTCACTCTATTACTTACTGTGTGAAGGGATTGTGAAAGGGAATTGGGTCAGAGTGGTGCTTAGGTGCAACTGTCACAGTGAATGGCGGGGGGGGGGCACAGAGAGAAGTGATTTTTTACAGTGGTCGGGTAGGGGAAACTGAGTCAGGGTCGAGTTGGAGTGATGTATACAGGGTTTAGGGAAAAGGGTATAAGGAGTGCCCTCCCGTTGAGTCACGAGGTTCAGAAAGGACCCCCTTGCTTTCTAAACTCCTTCTCAGAGGAGTCTAGGTG
>VZSC01006299.1:112945-149805 GCA_013398225.1 Steatornis caripensis | reverse complement strand
GCCTAATTGTCCCAACTCACTGTGCTCATCCCGGGACAGAGAGGTACCGTATTACTTCATATCTTAGCTCACTGCACCAACAGGCAAGGTTGTAGAGTGCCCAATTATCCCAGCTCTTTGTTCTTATATGTTGATGAATGATCTGACATTGCAATGCGGCTTGCTAGTAGGGGGAAGCGGGGCCTACACCACAACACAGTCTTACACAGCCCAGCTCAAAGCCCTGTTTTTATTTTCTTTCTTATTATGATCTTCAAATCTGAAGACATTTTGATGATGCTATGACCAAATATCTTGTCGATATTTCACTTTTTGCAGACACTTTAGCTACCACAGAAAAAAATTAGCTACACTTAATATTCCCAGTGGAGAGATTTCTATCTATAGACATGTTTAGCTCCTGCTGGTGGTATCATGGGTACGATGAAAGAGATTAATTTCTTCTCATGTAAGTTACCAGACCAATACCAGTTTCTTTCCAGAGATATAGTCAAGACTATCCACTGGGAAACCATCCCTTCACATGCTACGTATTGATATCAGCCATCTAAGATGGTATTTACAGCACTGCTGGAAACTCATTCCTTCCTTAAGTTCCCAAATTTTTCTTGAATTATAGTCACTACCATTGTGTATTTGCAGCACAAATTTATTTTAAATTTAATCTTTCCCTTAAAAGCAGACTGCTTCCTTCACTTTAATTGACTTTAAACCTGAAAAAAACCCCTCTGAACAAGCAAAGCAAGATCTTGGTGACTAACAGGAGTACATACAAAGGTCTAAAATGCCAGTTCAGAGTGTCCCTGACATTGACTTCACAGAGAGGGGCGGATAAAGAAAGGGGCCTGTGTCATCATAAACGTACATTTTGCAAACCAAATGTTATACAAGTGCTTTGGTGCAAGTAGCAGCCTGCCTTTTGATTTCTGTTCTCCTTAGACAGCATGCCTTATAAGAATCTTTTTATTACTTCATTATTACTTGATAGCTTGGTATTATAAAAGCATTATTCAAACAATATGTTTGATGATCCCACAATGAGAGTTGTGTTGAGAGGTTTCCATAGAAACAATACACAACATATTTATAGCTGAAATAACTGGCTTGGGATTCCATCAGTGGGTAGTATTGTTGATAGTGCTGAACTGTGCTTTTGGTCTACAATAAAATACCAGAGACACCTATGATGAGAGCCTTTAAATCTTTTAAATGATCTTATACATAATATTTTTTATGATAAGGTTTTCATATTTCTGACATAACAAAGACATATGGTAAAGTCCCTTAATAATTATAACTGTGTAATAGAAGGAGATGTAATTATAGGTTTTGTGGTCAGATTTATTGCATTTCAGGTAAAAAAAAATTACATCTTCTTAAACACAGAATGCTACTTCATGCATTCATGTCTATTTCTAGTGAAATAGACATCCTACTATGGACACCCATACTGTGGCCAAATCCAATGCGGTCTTTCCTACTAAGCCATGGTCTTGCTTTCAAGAAAAATGTTTCCCAGAAAAGAACATCTCCAGATGCACCTTCTCTAAAACCCCCTTTGTGCTCATTACAAGGCAGAAATATTACAGCCTCTCCCCATCACTCCTTCCTGATCCCACAAAACCCCCAAAATTAACAAAACACCCTCTTTTTGCTGGCTAATGAAGTGGAAGTTCAGGTGTTCAACTGGTAGATGGATGTCCCTATTGTGGCTCTTCAGCCTGGAATCAGTGCAACAATCCTGTTTAAACAAACTTCTTAAACATGCTTCCATCCTGAGTCACGTTTCTTCTGATACCATTGGGATATATGTGTGTATATATATGCATATACATATGAACACATCTTTTGGATCAATTATATTTGCCTTAGGCCACTGTTTCACAGAATCATATGTCAGCAGGGGTTGGAAGGGCCCTCTGGAGATCATCTAGTCCAACCCCCCTACTAAAGCAGGTTCCCGTAGACCAGGTTGCACAGGAACGCGTCCAGGCAGGTTTTGAATATCTCCAGAGAAGGAGACCCAAATTTTCTTCTGCAACACTGCTGGCTAGAATTTTGCATTTTTCCTGCCAAAGAGAATTTTCCCAGTACTCAAACGAACCCAGGTACTTCTACAAAGCAACAAATATCCTTACAATATTAGTAAAGCAGTAAGAGTTGGCAATGTAGTCATACTTAAGGGCCTTGCTTAATGGACCCCAATGGCACTGAATCTTCTGAATACCGTCAAAAACAAGTAACACAGGGTTCCTGTAAATAGGACATTCTTTCTCTGCAGCAAGACTAAGTATTTTTCCTATGGTTTGCATGATCACTTGCTAAATCAGTTATGACAGGATACTTAGTGGAAATCTTTAAGATCTTTGGATCATTTTCCCAACTCTAGACATTTCCGTGATAAATCCACCATACCTAGCAAGCATTTTATAGTAAAGTGGAAAAAAAAAATACAGCAGGTTAATTTCAGAAGTGCTGCTTTTACTTCAAGCCAGTATGTCATCATAATTGACCAACTAAGACAGGTATGTTGCTGCTTTGTATCTACGGAGTGGCACAAGGAAGCATGAGCCAATATATTTAGGTACCTTAAATAAGTGGCCTCATTTTCAGAGATGCATAGCACCAACACCTCCTACCAATGGTAATAAAAGCTGTGGTATCAGCACTTTTAAAACGAAAAATGAATTTGAAACAGAAACTTTGGTGCCTATATAGGGAGCTCCTGATGCAGATAGCATGATCTGAGGTGGAAATAGACCCACATGACTTTTTCAATGCTGTTTTGTTTCTGTCATTCAGATGCTCTTGAGTATATGTGGAACTTTATCTGGTCTGTTGGTTTGTGGTAATATCTTGCTTCATATTCTCTTCCAGTTGAGTCTGCAAGTTTCAAATTATTGGCTGACTAGTAAAGAACTGTATTTATCACACCAATAAATCTTTTAGGTAATTTGTGCCTTGAAACCAGAGGTGCAAAGAAACTATTCAAACTCAATTCTTCTAGCTGATCTGATTTCTTAGAGCAAAGTTATTTCTTACCCAGTCTGAGTCAGCCTTTTTCCTGTGTGTAAAATGTGTTCTGCCTCAAACTTTCATATTGCCCTTCAAAATTTTGGGAGGCAGAGCTGTGTCAAAATATATATTGTACTCCTTGTGAGCTGTTCATTTCAGTGCACCAGGTTAGAACCTCATTTCAATTTGAGCACAAAGTGGGGCCAGTCAGAGGCATCTCTTTCCACTTCCACAAACCCATTGTTTCACAGCTCTGCATAATTTGCAGAAAATAATATTGTATTCTCCATCACGGAACATTTTGTTCCAAAGTGCTGCTGTTGGCTTTATCTTCCCTATGGGGAAGTAATCCCTTTCCAGCTTTCAATCATGTTCAAAAGTTTACAGCACTAGAAGTAAAGTTATGTGTTTATATAGAGAGATACACCAATGTGTCTTTGCTTTTGTCTACAGTATAAATACATGGTTTCCGCAGCTATGGTATCTGAGAAGCTTTGAAGTTTTTCCCCTTACATCAACACTGGGACATGGTGATAATTTTACTGTTTTATTTATTGCAATCTTAAACACAGAGACAGGTATTTAAGGTCACACAAGTAGTGAAAAGGGAAGAAAATAATTAAACTTGGCACACACAAGAATTAAACATGGGCACAAACTGGAACACAGGAAGTTCCACCTGAACATGAGGAGGAACCTCTTTACTGTGAGGGTGACAGAGCACTGGAACAGGCTGCCCAGAGAGGTTGTGGAGTCTCCTTCTCTGGAGATATTCAAAGCCCTCCTGGATGCATTCCTGTGCAACCTACTCTAGGCTAACCTGCTTTAGCTTTAGCAGGGGGGTTGGACTAGATGATCTCTAGAGGTCCCTTCCAACCCCTACCATTCTATGATTCTATGATTCTATGATTTAGTTGCTGAGTTGCAAGCTGGATTTTTGCTTCCCTATATTCTTCAGAAATAGAGATATGAACACAGTGTGAGGAATTTCTAATTTTCTTTGAGATAAGGCAAATCTCTCTTAAACTACCATAACCAAATTTATTTGGTTAAACTGAATGTTCTATTTTTGAAGATCTTAAACCATGGAATCACATCAAAAGCCAGGATGGAAGGGGCACCTGGAGGTCATCTGGTCCAACTCTTACTTGAAGATGGATCAACTTCAAAGTTGCAACAGGTTGCAAGAGGTTACAGTCCAAACTCTGTTGTTTTAAGCTTATTTGATGTAACAGGTTTAATTACAGCAGATATACCTTATATATGGAGAACAGCTGAGCCTGTGGTTTCCTGGGAAGACTCATTCAGTTTTAGGACATCCAATAAGACTTTCAAAAGTTCCTCCTGCATGACACAAAATGAAAAAAAATCTCACTCTGTCAAGTTTACAGTAGGTAAATTGTACTGATGGACTTCAAGTAAGATCTGGTTTTGCTTGTGCTTTCACAGTCAGTATAAGGGCTGTCCTAGAAGACTTCATGGGCACCATGTAATATTATCTACTAATTTTTGGCAGAAATGTAAATGTGTTCTTGTTTCAGATCAACTGCATACTGCCAGGTGACCCAGTAACGCAAAGCACAAATTTAATGAACATGAAGTAAGTAATTGCATACAACTCTGCATGTATAATTGGAAATACACCTGAATGGCTGTATTGGATATCTGCCAAGTATCCTGTCATACACAGGGACAACAATAATGAACATAGACCCCTTGAAGTCTACAGAGGCATTGGAAGAGAAAGTGCCAGAGAATTTGTATCTTCTCTTCACCTGTCAAGAGAGACAGGTTGAACATCAAGTGTGTGAATACTAGAAATAAACCTCCAGCAAAATTGCCCTTCCTAGAAAAAAACTTACTTGAAAGGAGGCTCATTTTAAATATGTAATTATCTTTGTGGTGGGTGGACCCTGGCTGGATGCCAGGTGCCCACTAAAGCCACACTATTACTCCCCCGCTCAGACAGCAGAGAGAAAATATAATGAAAGGCTCGTGGATGAAGATAAGGACAGAGAGAGATCACTCACCAATTACCGTCATGAACAAAACAGACTCAGCTTGGGGAAATTGAGTTCTTACCAATCAAATCTCAGTAAGATAATGAAGAATAAAACCAAAACTTAAAAACTCTTTCCTCCCACCCCTCCTTTCTTCCCAGGCTTAACTTTACTCCCCAGTTCTCTGCCTCCTCCCACCGAGTGATGCATAGGGCCAAGGAATGGGGGTTGCGGTCAGTTCATCACAGTTTTTCTCTGGCACTCCCTCCTCCTCGGGCGGGGACGGCTCTGCCCCTGCTCCAGCATGGGGTCCCTCCCACAGCAGACTGTCCTCCATGAACTTCTCCAATGTGAGTCCTTCCCACAGGCATCAGTTCTTCATGAACTACACCAGCGTGGGTCCCTCCCATGGGGTGCAGCCCTTCAGGAGCAGACTGCTCCAGCATGGGTCCCCTGTGGATCACAACTCCTGCCAACAGACCTGCTCCAGGGTAGGGTCCTCTCACCACGGGGCCACAGGTCCTGCCAGGAACCTACTCCAGCGCAGGCTTCCCACGGGGTCACAGCCTCCTTTGGGACATCCACCTGCTCCAGCGTGGGGTCCTCCATGGGCTGCAGGTGGAGATCTGCTGCACCGTTAACCTCCATGGGCTCAGGGGGACAGCCTGCCTCACCATGGTCTGCACCACGGGCTGCAGGGGAATCTCTGCTCCGGCACTTGGAGCACCTCCTCCCTCTCCTTCTTCACTGACCGTGGTGTCTGCAGAGCTGTTGCTTTCACGTATTCTCACTCCTCTCTCCAGCTGCTGTTCCACCACATTTTTTTTTTTTTATCCCCACTTCTTAAATACATTATCACAAAGGTGCTACCACTTTTGCTGATGGGCTCAGTCGGCCTGTGGCGTGTCCACCTTGGAGTCAGCTGACGTTGGCGCTATTGGACATAGGGGAGGCTTCTATCGTGTTAGCAGCTTCTCACATAAGCCACTCCTGTTGCCCCCCTGCTACGAAAACCTTGTAATGCAAACCCAATACTCTCCTGCATGTTAACTGACTATTGAACTTAAGGGAAGTGGGAGGTATAATTCATGCACTGGGTGTGGACTCCGCAATTTACACAGAGCAGATGATTTACCTCTTCAATCTTTTATCTGTTTCTAGTGTGTTTTCTCTAGTTTCTTGATCTCTTCCAAGGGAGATCAGAAGGTGTTATTTTAAATACTAATCCAAAAATTTTGTCTAGTCTGAGTATTCTATTACATCTTTATGAGGCTACTGAGTTGTGGCCCTATCGAGGGTAAGAGTAATCTCGTCTAATTTTAACCATCAAACATTTGGCATTCAGTAAAAGCTAACAGTTAGATTCACCCTAAGGTCTCAAGCCTCAGCAGAGAAGTGCTTCATATCATGCTAATCTGAGAGTGAGAGAGGTGGAAAATGAATTTTAACTTCACAGACTCAAAAAATCACAGAATGGCAGGGGTTGGAAGGCCCTCTGGAGGTCCCCCAGCCCAACCCCCTGCTAAAGCAGGTGCCCCCAGAGCAGGGGGTACAGGAACGTGTCCAGGTGGGGTTGAATCTCTCCAGAGGAGACTCCATAGCCTCCCTGGGCAGCCTGTGCCAGGGCTCTGTCACCCTCACAGTGAAGAAGTTCTTCCTCACGCTGAGGTGGAACTGCCTTTGTTGCAAACATAAAGGTGTTTTTTTCCTCCATTGACTATTGAGGGTTCCTAGAGTATTAGTTTAGAATAGATGTCTAAACGGAAAACTTCTTGGAGCCCAATGCGCTTTGAAGCCATTATAGCACTTCATTAACATCCATCCCTGGAGAGTGCAGTATGAATCCTTCATGATAGAAGGAACTCAGGCTGAAATCTTGCATGAGTCCTTCATATTCCTTAGACATAGACCAATTGACTTTATCTCTGTGAAATCCAAATGGATTCACCAAGTACAGTCATGCACAGATCATCATGAGGTCAGTGACTTTAAACTGGAATGCGATACATGTTTCTGAACCCTGTGTAACAGGCAATGGTCTCTCGAAGAACAGCATCCAATTCAGAGAGTGCATTCAGCCACTCTCTTTACTACAGTTGATATATCTGAAGCAAAAACAGAACAAAAAAGCAGTGAACAATGCAAAGGAATAAATTTTCCATGTTGAAATTCAGTATGTTCATGCCAGGAGCAAGTAATGTCATATTCAAATAACCAGAGATTTTCATTCAGACACTGAATAGCATATATAACTTTATATAACTTTAATTTTGGATTCTATCTGATTCTAAAGATACCTATATATACATTTCTACATCTTTCATAGAGCCGCAGAAGTACATATATTCCGTCTGATTTCCAGGATGGAGCAACAGGTTCTGGGTTTGCTGCCACAAACCCTTTCCCCAAGTACAGCAGAGCAACTAGTCACACAAGTCAAGATTTACTCTCCAGGATCAAGGGCTGCTGTATTTAGCTCTCATTCTCCTTTGGCAAGTCCACTTAATTAGCTTTTCTTCCATGATTTGATTAGTTGATTTAGTCTGCATAAGTATTCATTTTAAATTTACTGTTTAAATAGAGGAACCATCGTTGTACTTTTCAAATTTGCTTGCAAAATGATTTCTGATTTTAAATACGTTTGTATTCATGGCATTTTGCTACTTTAAATAGGGGAAGTTGGAAATTAAAAAAAAAAGTTACAGTTAGTATGGTAATGGGAAAATATGAAAGACTTTGAAATCGGGCAAGTCACTAAATGGAAAGACTATAACCAGTAATAATGCCAAGCAGCTAGTGGTGCATTCATCAAAGCTCTGTACCTCAAGGTGTTATGCAATGGAGGTAAGTAGCATTTCACCACTTTAAACATAGTTCTAAAGTCTTTATAAATGATGATGAAAAGCCTGTTCTCTTTGCTGGTTTCTTGCTTTTCCCTCCAGGGAATCTGTAACTGTAATCATGTGGAAGTGAACTCTATTATGCAAAGCTTGTCTTAGGTACAATGTGGGCGCAACGTGCTCTAGAGAGTTAAGCTATTGTTGATGGCAAACCCATTCTATTCTAAGCCTCCCAGTAAATCACTTCTTGCTTTTCTTGATTACTTGCTTCAGACAAACCAATTTTGAAACCTATATAGAGTTGTTGTGCCTCGAGGGTTAAGAAGTTCACTTTCTTTGGCTCTCATAAACTAATGACCCTTAGTCATTCTTGTTCATAAGACTGGGTTGCCTAATTGACTGAGGGCCCTATTGAGACTTCCAGTAATGATTGCCAAATTTAGCTTTTGTGAATTTTGTGAATTCTTCCATCTGTCGACTGTGTGCAGAAATAGAGCTCGCAGCTCCGCTGGATTGTAGGCTGCCTGAATGACTCACCAGCCTCTCCACCACCTGTGCCGCAGCAGTCACTGAGGCTAAGCTCAGGACCAACAACAGACACTGTGAACATTTTCTCTAGGCTGGGTCTTTGCTGCAAGTGGAAATGTGAGCGTCTCAGAAGTGTACAGGCACTCATGCACTACTGAGTTATAGTCATATGCTTCTGGTCTCAGCAAGCTTTGCTTAGCTGGGATAAGAATAGACAGTTAAACATTGGAAGAGATTGCCTGAGAAGTTGTGTTATCTGTATCCTTAGAGGTTTGTAAACCCAAATTAGACAGGTACATGTTATCAATAGTATCTGTGTAGGTGATAGTACCAGAAGGCAGGTCCTGTGCTGGGGGGCCTGGGAGGTTGTTTCCAGCAGGGCTTCCTGCAAATATCCAATTCTAGTGCCACTCATGTAAGTTTCCAGACCCTGTGAGGAGCTTATTTAGTCCACATGAAAATACGCGCTGTCTCTTTTTCTTGTGTAGTTCTTGCTTGCTGCAATGACATTCTCCAAAGGCAGAGAGAAGGTACCCTTAGGTCTTTTTAGAAAATCCCTTCCACAGTATAGAGCTATAGTACACGGCCAGATTAAGCCATTTGACTCCTTTTTTACAGAATTAGTTGCAACATTTCCTCAGCATATTTACCTTCCTTAAGCTGTACCAGTCAGGCTCAGTTCTGTGTTTCAAATGTTGTTCCAGTGGAGCTGAAATAAATGGGACAATTTAAGAATAAGTGGCTGTCTTACTTGTATATAAAAATATTTTAATCCGGTTCATTACCTTTTCTTGGTATTTTCTTATTAGGTTACCATCCAAGATTTCTGCAAACCACTTTAATATTTTTTTAAAAAAATCTTGCTAAATACACCATCTTCAAATTTCCCAGGGTTAAGAATTCCATTAACTCATTACATTATAACATTGACACTGAATCTTGCTTAAAAGTCAGCATAACAAATTCCACATTACAAGCTTAATAAACTACGAATTAGCTCAGTTTCATTATCACTGAAAAATGTCTTGTTCAAATACTTAGAGTAAGAAAAAGTTTAAAGAATGAATGATTTCTTCATCCGTGTTTCTTGCCTTCTTCCTCTCAGTATATTATCTCAGTATACTATCTACTCTAGATGCAGAATGCTTACGTCTTATCCAGATGGTTCCTTGTAATTTGTAAAATTTTTGAACTTTTGGGGATAGAGTATGGAAGAGAGAACAAGTTTAGGGACAAGTCCTATCCTACTTGAAGAAATCTCTTCTAAAATATGGGTCACACTATAGAAAGAGTTTGATTGCCATTGGATTCAATTAAAGCCTAAGGAAAACATCTATGCTCATTTAAACTTCAAAGACCTCTGTCATACTGAGGCTACAACATTTTAATAAGAGCAAAGATAACCCCCCACAAAGACAGAGCTGGCAGGCAGATTTTGTGTTCTAGATTTGTAGCTAAGCTTACAATACATTAGAATATCAGTCACTTCAAGCCATAAACATCTTTCCCTTTACAGATTTTTTTCTTAAATGTAATGAAAATTCATAGAATCATAGAATCATAGAATGGTAGGGGTTGGAAGGGACCTCTAGAGATCATCTAGTCCAACCCCCAATTCATATATTTTGTTAGGCTTCCTGGAGATATGGTATTGCTTCATCATTTCAGGAAAGGGTATGGTATATATATCATCTAATCTAAGTCAAAGATTTTCTGAAATCATGCTTTTTCCTTCAGCTAGGTCATGATAATAAACATTGACAAATAGCACCCCTATTCTTATGCAGACTCAGAGATCAATTTGCATCCCTTTAGTACACCACTGACTAAAATTGTGAATTAATATAATACTTAGAGGTTTTTGCTGTTTTGGGGTCAGAAGAGTTACTTGGTCATCTCCGCTCTGAGTTGCCTGATCTTCTGTGGTTTACGTTTTAGTAACTTTACATTATGACAGGATGTAAGATTCCCTTTGACAGTCTTTACTCAATATTGAATTATTGAAGGATTTTTTTGCAAATGAATAGATTGAAGCAACTGAACATTACCTTACTAATGTTAGAAATGCCCAGGTGAATAGCCTCAAAGACACAAATCTCTTTGCTCTTATTCAGATATTGTGCAACTGTGTTGACATAGTACCACGTACTTATTAACATTTTTAAATCTGTCCATGTTCAGTTGGCTATTGAGCTTCTGTACCAAACCTGATTCATCTCCAGGCAGCTCAGAACATGAGCTATCCACGTCTACCATGTAAACATATCATGTAAATGGCAAATTTTCCCTGTTCTCCCCGGGCCAAAGCAAACAAGCAACATCTGAAAAGTAGTAGTGCACAGATTCTAAGTAGGAAAAATATCTCACCAGAACAAAACTTATTGTAGCATACAGTCTATAGCTGTGAATGAAGATGATAATTTCTGGTAACGTACTGGGTCCGCCTTGCTGGCTTATGGATTGTTCTGCATTCGTAGACTGTTACTTTGCAGAATGGATCCTCAGGGCCTGTCAGATGTTATTACAAACTAATCCCCAATTAGCATCTTTCTTTATTCAATTGTAAGAATAATGAAAAAAAATCAAGCTAGAATAAGCACTAAATAGAAAAACAACTTCACTTTAATTAAAATGTAATAGCATTTGCGAAGAGCCTTAAACCGAGGGGTAAATTCAATAGACATTTATTTTATTTGGGAACTTCAGAAAGGTAATAAAATACAGTAATTTATTTTGAGCACTCCCTGACGATCTCTTAAACTCAGGGCCTGGTCTGTACTGATGCTATCATCAGATTGATTTAACAATATTTATGTAACTAATATGTGTTCCCAGAATCCTGATAACAGCATCAACTAGGCAGCAGCTTTTGGAAACATGTTCAGCCTGTAAAATTTTACAGGGTTCCAAGCTTACCGGGTTTCTTTACTTTTGCTGGTATAAACTTTGGTATTTCTGCTTTCCAGTGCATTTTTTCCAGGCTACACTTCAGTATCTTTGGTATTTAAGAGGGACTGTTAGCCCAATACCATTTGACAAAATTTGGAAGAACCAGCCTTTTTTTGTTTCTTTACAGAAACAGGATTTTATTTTACTGGTCAAAATTAAAACAGTCTAGAAGTTGTGTGTCCAGAACCTGGAGTAAGTTTGTGGTGATATGATACAGACATATGTATGTGTATATACATACAAAAATATGAATATATAAAATATATAAATATTTATAAAGTAATGTGTAATATAATAACATTAAGTACTTATTATAATATACTGTCATATTACACATGGATACATGCACATACATACAGCCTGCATGTCCATATATATGTGTGTGTGTATATATATATGTAACATAATCTGCTGCCTGGGTTTTTATCACATCACCTGAGAACAGATTCATCCAGGGGACATGAAATTTGAGGAGTAATTAACAGATTTAACAGGTAAAAGCAGTCTATATTAGCTTGGGGTTGACAGCTGATGGAGTACTGACCCTTTCATAAACTCAGCATTTATTTGTGTGATCTGTTTGGCATACAACTGGAATTCATCTCACTACATTTAAAACCCATACTGTATATTCAAGGCAGCCATCACAGGCTCCCTTTATGTTCAAGAGAAAAAAAAGAGAAAAAAAACAAAACCACAAACCAGCATGCATTTTGAAGATGCTCTTTGTCTTATTCAGATGACTCAGACAGATCAGATACTCGTAATGTCTGTATCTCTTCGTTGATCATTACTGGAACCTCAGGGTAATTTGCTCAGCTGTAGATGTCTAAACAAAGGCGAGGTAATCCCAATTCTTTTCTTTAAGATGGAAGCTGACCCTTCCTAGGTGCTAGTGCAGTACCTCATTTAAAACCTTTTCTAGAAACTGCTGGAAAAATGATAAAATAATAAGCATCACAGCAATTGTACCCAGACCCCTAGCTATAATTAGAAACTTGCTTTTCATTGATCTGTATTCAGTAAACATTTAAAAACCTGTAAGTACATAGGAAAAGGATCTCCAGGGTATCAGATTCTTTTAATCAACGTTTTCTACAACTGCTCACTCCTCTGGTGTGCTGTCACAACAGTAGTGATGCAGGCTGCCTTTTGTTGATCTCTTTGGTAATTAGTTTTTGAAGGTTAATCCCACTAGGCATTCCCTGTGTAAGCTTGGAGTTTAATGACTTTTTGAGCTTTAAAGCACTATGTGCTGGGGATAAAATATTGCACAAAATTTAGGTCTGTGATCCTCCAGCATGCTGAGCTGATCAAATCCAGATAACCAACCCAGCAGGTTAACACAGTTAATGTGTTCCTGTTTCCCTGTCACAGGCTCCATTCTGACACACAAGGAGCCATGACGTAACCTGTGCACCAAGGCACATTCTGTTGCTTGTGGGAAACAAACACATATCTATTTATGTCTTGGTCAGATGGGATTGACTTTTAATGGAGATCCAGGTTAAAGTTAAACCCTGGCCTCCAGCAAGGCCTGAAATGTATTTGGAAATAAACTCCAGCTCCTGAAGTGCCTAAGATAAAACTATTTGGCCTTGGGAAGTGCAACAGGTGACGTTGTTTGCCCAGTTCTTATGCTCATCTAGGAGGTATCTTCTCTTGGCCATAGTTTGAGACAGGAGATGGACTGTTTGTCTGATCCAATGTGACTATGGTTATCTTCTTACCGCCTCAATAGCAAGAAGCCTTCAGAGCTGCACCCTCACATTTTACCATAGTAATGTCTCTTATTATTATTTGTATGGGATTGTAACTCAAAACCCCAGTAAAGAATAAGGGCCTAGTATGATAAGTGTGCATACAAATACTAAAAATAAGGGAAGAATAAAATACTAAAAAAGGGAAGAGACCTTGTACCAATTTGAAGTTAATACATTCTTGGTGCACAATGATCTCGAATGGATTAATTTTACTAAACTTCAGTTTTACAGAAGCTAGATAAATAGGGTGGGGTTCATCTTACATAAGTGAACATCCACCTTTGAAAACATAATCTTTTTTTTTTATAGTCATCGCTGGAGAAACAGGTATTTTTAGGGGAAGAGTTCCTCTCGCCTCTAATCTGATATCTAATAGAGATTAGATGAATCATGTCCTTAGTTTTCCTACTATCAGTGGAGAAACGAAATCACCTTAGATAATGAGTCTTCATATCTATGCTACGTGCCTATGTAAGGATGGAGTAAATTCTATCCTAGAGCTCTCTTCGTATCTTCCTCATGTATGAACATATCCTAGATAACTAGCTTATATTAGATGTCAGATATAAATAAATCTGTCTATCAATCAGAGTTGCACACATTATACATTTATTTTTTAGGGGAAAGGAGAAATTCCTCATGCACTGACAAGTTTATCTTCTGGAGTGAAGTCTGGGCTTAGCTTATCCCAATGGCACCGATGTTAGGCTACATGGTTAAATATCTTACACTTGTAACACTGAAGGAATGTTTGCAAAAATATCTGCTTTCACACACAAGTACCTGCTCAGTGAAGACCAATGTAGCTGTGCCAGGGCTCAGCTGTTTTCCATTAGGGCTAATGACAGCCACTGGGAGATATCTGCAGGGTGCACTGGCTCTAAGGGAGATGGAGAGATTTTCTGTTTATTCGTTCCCTTTCATTTATTGTAGCTCAGGAGGAGAGTGCCTGGGTCATTACTTTTTAGGAAGGGCTGTAGTAGGATATAAAAAAAAAAAAGAAACATCAAAGTAATTTCATGATAACCCCAATGAAAGTGTGCACACCTCAGGTATATCTTTACTGACTGAAACATGCTTGTGGAATACCTCACCATATAGACGTTTACTCTAGAAGTCAAGAGAGCCATATGCATTTACACTGAAAGACAGCCTGGCCTGAGTTCTCCTTCTTTCCCTGACCCCAGAGGATTTATAGCCCTTGTCCCCTCATGTAGTCAGGTAAGCAGCCTGAGGCAGGCTGTTCTGTCAATATTTAGGGTGAACCCCAAGGGGGAGATTCTGGAGATATGAAAAGTTGTTAAGTATCCTCCACCTGGGGAGATGAGAGACACAAATCCACAGAGAGCATTGGTTTGGAAGCTCCCAAATGAAAGGAAATTGAAGCTATATCCCCTGTGCTGACCTTCAGCATGACTATGTGAATTGGAAGCTAAAAGTCTGGATGGAATACTGCGAAAATCCTCAGGTCACTGGCATGCGGTTTGTGAAGAGCACATGCTGTGAATATTGCAGTTTCTCCCTCGTTTGGCCTTCCAGGGCAGGAGTCTGCACTACAGGGTGCTGAGAAATTTCAACTTCCACTGAAATCAGTGGGAGTCAAGGGTGCACCAAACCATGCCTCACTATCTCAAGGTCTGAATGCATATCTTGGATCTAAATTCATGACCTGTACACTACAGATTTGCAGAACCAATAACTGTGACTTAAAGGAAATTATATCTTTCCTTTATCATAGAATGGTTTGGGTTGGAAGAGATCTTTAAAGGTCATGTAGTCCAATGCCCCTGCAACAAAGAGGGACATCTTCAACGAGATCAGATTGCTGAGTCCCATCCAACCTGGTGTTGAATGTTTCCAGGGATGGGCCATCTACCAGCTCTCTGGGCAACCTGTGCCAGTTTTTCACGACCCTCATCATAAAAATATGTTCCTTATATCTACTCTGAATCTACTCTTTTAGTTTAAAACCATTATCCCTTGTCCTATCACTACAAGCCTTACTAAAAAGTCACTTTCCTTCTTTCTTATAACCTCCCTTCTCTTCTCTCTTCTTCTCTCCTCTCCTCTCCAGCCTAATGAACCAAAACTCTCTCAACCTTTCCTCACAGCAGATGTGTTCCATCCCTCTCATCATTTTTGCAACCCTCCTCTGGATTCACTCCAACAGGTCCTTGTCCATGTTGGGGGCCCCAGAGCTGGATGCAGTTCTCCAGGTGGGGTGTCACTAGAGCAGACTAGAGGGACAGGATAACCTCCCTCAACTTGCTAGCCATGCTTCTTCTGATGCAGCCAAGGATATGGTTTGCTTTCTGGGCTGCGAGCACACATTGCCTGCTCATGTCCAGCTTTTCATCCACCAGTACCCTGAAGTCCTTCTTGGCAGGGCTGCTCTCTATTTCTTCATTTCCCTGTCTTTACTGATACTGGGGATTGCCCCAACCCAGGTGCAGTACCTTCCATTGGGTCTTGCTGAACATCATGAGATTCACATGGGCCCACTTCTCGAGCTTCTCCAGGTCCCTCTGGTTCACATCCCATCACTCAGGCATATCCGCTGCACCACTCAGCTTGGTGTTGTCTGCAAACTTGCTGACGGTGCACTCAATCCAACTATGTCATTGATGAACATATTAAACAGTACTGGTCCCAATATGGACCCCTGAGGGACACCACTCATTACTGATCTCCATGTGTCCGTGTGGACATTGACCACTACTCTTTGGATGAGACCATTCAGCCAATTCCTTATCCACTGAGTAGCTGATCCATCAAATCCATCCCTCCCCAATTTAGAGAGAAGGTTGCTGTGGAGGGACCATGTCAAAGGCCTTACAGAAGTCCACATAGATTATATCCATAGCTCTTCCCTTGTCCACATTATTGTCTTTATCTTTCCACAAATTTTTTTTTCAAGAGTAATCTCCTGGTGATGTGAAAATGCACATAATAGCAAAAATCTTATTAATTTAAGAAGGAAAAATAACAAAGAAATTTTCTTACTAAACATATAGAAAAGCTGTGAGCTGTCATTATTAAGGTGATTAGAAGATGCATGCAAGCTATTATTAATTTTCTGAGCTCTTTTGAATTTCATTCATTTTGATTTTGAATATCTATTAATTGGATAATTAAAGTTATTTAAAGAAAAAACAATTTAATCAAATGTCATTTTGTTAAACTGTTATTATACATTTAACAAAACATATTGCTATTTCAAGAATGGTTATAAGCAAAATTCTGAATTAAAGCCATGAATAAAAGCCCCAGATTTTATGATGCAACATCCATTGACTTCAGCAAGCTTTGAATCAAATCCAAAGAACTGAAGGAAGAAATGTAATAATTCAAAATGTCTATGACTAAACAGTTATGTTTCTGTTTATGATATTAGAAACACAGCCACATGCTTCCCAGTCTGTGACATGGTCACGTGGGAGCAAATTTACACCAGGGTGGGGGTGGTTTTGCTGTTTTTTTTACTACATGTATATAGTAGGATCAAAATGAAATAAAAAGAAGTCATTACTTATTCAGGATAATTTAGACTGTTCTATCAATCTCGTTTTCACAAATGCATATTCAGAAGAAAATGTTTCATGCAATTGTGTGTTAATGAAAATAAGAACAGAACTTGTTTTAAAGGACACTGTGCCATTACATAGGAGAGAAAAAAGAAACCAAGAAAAAAAGGAAGAAAATCACCAAAAAGCAAACGAAGATACATTTTCAAGTTTACTTAATGGGAAATTCAGAGATTAAATTCACAGGAAATTAAAGAAAAGAATCATCTCTGAAGAAAGAAGTATTTTTTTCCCACAGTTCTATGACATGTGTTTTGATCAGTTTATTTGCATCAGATAAGTATTTTTCACATAAAATTTTTATGGTTGTCCAATAATGAGATTCAGAACGATCTTTCTAACTGAGACAGAGCCATGACTTTTCTGTCAAAACAGCATATAACTGAAATTCAAATGGTTCAAAAGCAAGTCAATAGAAGTTATTATAATCTGCATTTCTACATAAAAACTTTTAGTACTGACTTTATTTCATCTTGGTTTCTGCTATTTCATTCACATCAAAAGAATATGCATTTTTAGTAGTTTTAGTGGCTAGCATAAAACCAAAATCCACAAGGAAACTGAGCTATGCTTTATCTTGCCTTGGGAATCAGAAGTAAATGACACCTCATTTCACAGCTAAACTATCCTACATGTAGGTTGTTATGTTCCTGAGTACTCTATAGAGTGTACACGATTTCAAATAGTTGCCAATTTGAATATGTTTCCTTTCCCCTCTGTGCCTGAAAAATTCAATTCTGCAGGCTAAGTTAACATGGGAGGTTTGTACCTATTTGTAAATATTTACCCTATGAAACTGAAGTGGATAAAACCTTTTATGCTGCTTTGTCTACAACTTGGGTTTTGATGGGCTGGTGCTTTACTCTTCAGTGCTAGGTCACTTTTAACTCTGTTGCAAGTTCATGCTGGCTTTAAATGGCCTTCACATTTCTATCCATGATGAAGCAAAACAAAATATAGGCTATACTGAACCCAGCTCTAAACAAAGAATTTATTCTGAAGCCAACAGACTTTCAGTTTCAAAGGAACTATTACTGCTTTCATTTCCGTATGTTTCTGGAGTTTCAAAGTCTGGGTATTTCTCCTGTTTCCATCACCAATTATGTCTCTCTGCCTCTTTTCAGGTCACTTGATGAGAACAGTGAATTCATGTCCTCCCCTTAGGAAAAGATAACAAAAGAAATCATTGCTAAAAAACCCTTTTAATCATGTATTAATTGTCATACAAACATGTACTAGACTAATTTTAACACTTTGGTCAAAACTAAGATTTTTTTTTATTATGTATATTGACATTTCTACATTTTTGTTTGGCAATATAAATGAAACTTTAAAATGTCATCATTTCCCATGAACCTACATTTTAAAGATGACATTGCTTAACTCACCTAAAACATTCTGTTGAAAAAATTGAAAGGTCTTACTCAAATTTTACTTAAAAGGTAGTACATTTTAATATATATCACTCTGAAAAAAAATAATGAAGGAAATAAATTAAAAACTTTCTATCCTGATTTTGGTTGGGTTAGAGCTAATTTTTTTCCTGTTAGCTGGAATGGCACTATGTTTTGGCTTCAGTATGAGATTCAGTATGAGAATATTAATAACACACTGATGGTTTTAATTGTTACTAAGAGATCAAGGACCCCATGTTTTGCTAGTGTACAGGTGCAGAAGAAGCTGGGAGAGAGTATAACCAGAACAACAGATCCAAATTGGCCAATGAAGTATTCCATATCGTACAACATCATGTTCAGTATAGTGATGAGAGTCATGCTGTGAAGTTACCTCTCTCTGTTTTGGGATTGCAGTTTTTGGAATCTCTCTCTCTGAAATCCCTAGCTGGGAGCAACCTGGGCCTTAGTCAGTGGATGGTGAGCAATTGCATTGTGCATCACTCATTGATGTATTCTATTATTACTATTATTATCATTATTATAATTATTATTACTCTTATTTCATTTGTTATCATTGTTATGTTATTTTAGTTATTAAATTATTTTTATTTCAACATACGATTCTCCTTACCCCTACTCCTCCAATTCTCTTCCCCTGGGTTGGCATGGGGAGGAAAGAGGGTGAGTGAGCGGCTACGTGTATTTAGTGGTCTGCTGGGTTAAACCATGAATCTTTCCGTCTCATATGATATTGAGAGTACTAATAAATGAAAACATTTTATCTTAAAATTCTCTTCCTCATGGATTATTTGAGTAGAAATTAAATGAAATTGTTACAAGAGAAAAAACCCACTAGTTGCAAAGCTTTCATTCTGCGAAGTGTGATAACAATACTGACAAAAGCAAATCACAGAATCGCGGGTTGGCAGGGGCTGGCAGGGCCCTCTGGAGATTCCCCAGCCAACGCCCCCTGCTAAAGCAGGTGCCCCCAGGAACGCGTCCAGGCGGGTTTGAATCTCTCCAGAGAAGGAGACTCTACAACCTCTCTGGGCAGCCTGTGCCAGGGCTCTGGCACCCTCACTCTGTCACCCCAGCTCTTCATTCAGAATTTTGTGTGAATGAGATAAAATTTAAAGTTTCTCTTCCCCTGTAAGTTAAAGTTAAGCATCTGCCCTAAGTACAATTTTGGAGTGCACACTACATTAGATTTCAGCTTGAGGATCTCCTTTGTCTCACCTAACTAGAGCCATTTAAAAGCTGATAAGCCTACACTAATTATGTAGGCTCCCATTTTAATCAAGTTAAAAAACCAAGTATCTCCAAAGCACGATTTGTCCTGCTTATCTTGGAAACAGGGGTACAGAAATCTCACTACCATGAGATGAGTTGCCTTTTCAGAAATACCCCTCTTTCTCCTTTGACTACAAAGGAACTTAAATAGTTTGGCTAAATTAAACATGCAACTTTCAAATTACTTCAGTGAAATGAGGTGAATCCCCTTACCCTTTCCATGTGAGACTAGGTAATTTTCCATGTTATTCCTACCCCTACGTTCTGAACTCTGTGGGTAAAATGCAGGCTTTTAACAGGGCCAATATATGCTCCTGGCTATGACCTTGAGTATTGCCTTGAGATTTGGGCTTCTGAGGAGCTCGAGACACAAAGGAAGGCTCTGTTTTGACACCAAGCAGAAGGAAGCTGTTGGATGAGCCCCTGTGAAGACACACTGCCATGTTTTATATAGCCCTAGTTCTGATACGTAGTTAAAATTCAGCATAGTTAGTGAATTCTTATGCTTCATGTAGTTCTTGGAGGCATAAAAAGTGCACAGCAATTACAGCCAGTAAATCTTATTATAAATTATATAATATGCATGCATTTCAGCTACATTATGATCCAATGTTGTATTTTTAATGACATCTTTTTGCACAATTTTAGTTGGGCATCAAGCAGCAGTCTAAAAATATTACACTATGTAGTGTTTCTATTTGTTACTACAATGTCTGAGCCTGGTTACTGAGTTCTGTGAGTGAGTAGTATTCGAGTTTTTTTCTAGTTGGGCTTTTTTTTTCTCTCTGTTTTTTTAAAAAAATATGTATCAGAAATGCATGTTAAGTGTTTCAATTCTTGAAGCAATTATGATTTGTAAATGAGAATTCATGAAAGCTTTGTTCTTCAGTTATTTCTTAGCCAAAGGGAGAAAATCAACCTTTGAACTGTTTGACATGAGGGTACTTCAAGGTCCCAGTTTTTTGCTATTGTCTTCTGACTGCATAGGTTGAAGTAAAATTATCCAGATAAAACTCTTTAATATAAAATGGATAAAGGAATCTAAATCTCTCGGAGCCATAAGCTTTGACTGTTAAATCACTTTGGGTAGCATTAGCATCTTCTAGACATTTTTATTGTAAGAATCTCTTTTGCTTTGCTACCCCATCTAATCCAAGTCAAGTGAAATACGGTTTAGGATTGGTTATTTCTCACCACTGATTTTAAAGGGACTTCAAGTGACTACTTCAGATGCAGGTGCTTTATGTGGTCAGATGAAACCCATCCTTTGAGAGTAGCACAGATGTCAGGAGATATAAATGCTGCCCTCACCAATTATTATAGGAATTTTATTAGCACTTTTCAAATACATTATGAGGAAGATCAGCATTATGATTCCATTTTACAGATAGAAAAGCTGAGGCTCTGAGAAGTTGAGTGATATGTCCAAAGGAGTCAGGCCAGACATTGGCAGAGATAGCATTACAACCAGTGTCTTCTGGAGCTCTGCCTGGCTGTAGTATCATGTGGGCAGAACTAAACTGAGGAAAAATTAAAATGTCTGAAAAATCTGATTCAAAGCAATGAAAATGTCATCAGATTCATCTACAGGCATAAATGATTCTAAGGATCTTTTACCCTAACCCAACCTTCTAAAAGGACTTTGAAATGGGAGCTATGTATTTGTATATATGCAGTGATTTGTCCTTTTTAATACTCTTTACACTAACCGATGTAATCAGCAGCACTTAGATATTAATTATGAATTAATTTGTTTCCAGATCTAAACTGAGGAGTGAAAAATATTCATTTCATTTCACATTTTTTGGTACTGGCTCACAAATAGATGAAGATAATAAATAAAATATTTTAATTCGTGAGTTCTTATAAATAGAGGTTATTAGTAGATGCTGAAGGATAAGTTTGCTTCTGCCTTTGAAGCAAATCACTTTCCTGTCAAAGGAAACTCATCTCTACTGGAACAGCAATCTAACTCCTGGGCAAGAAGCAGGAGTTAGCTCAAGCAGATCCTCCTTGAGAATATCAAGCTTGTATTACAACTCCAAGTTTGCTTGAAAAGGAGGAGTGCTCGGATCTGGCACTTGTAACTATCATAGAAGAGTAGCAAAACCAAAACTAAGTTCACTGAAGACTAGTGGGAGGCAGGGAAGAGCCATGGGCCTCCCTGCCTTCTTGTATCACCATTGAGACCCCTCTGGGGATACCCTTGCTGGGAATTGGAGGGCTTTATATGATGTGCACAAAAAGGTGTTTTGGATCATTTCAGCAGTATTGGTGCCCCATGGGAGATAGCTACTTCATAAAGTGAAAAAAGATTTGGAGGCTGACTAAAAGGGAGGGGTCAACAAGGTGAGATAAAAGAATTGGAAACAGGTAGGATTTGAGTTCCCCAGAGATTAGTATTGGTTGGATTTTGCGTATCTTCATTAATTATTATGACTAAAAGAAACATAGGAGTGCTATATTAATTTTGGTTAACAGCCTAATTTTTTGGTACATAGTCAGAACAGAAAATCATAGTTCATAGGTGAGGATCTTTGGCATTCATGAAACACAAGGAGAAAATATGTACATGCAAAACCTATTGTTTTTAAAAATCCAGTTTTGCCTAGCTGATCAAAAACTACAACTGGTTTCATGATGTAATGCAAAATCCTGAGAAACGATTCAAACATGCCTTGCTGCAGTTATCACGTTTAGTACTGCTCCCTTTCCCAGTGTTGTATGCCTCTCATTACACTGTTAATACTTCAAGAGATAAATGAATGTGTACAGTTAGTCACTGATAGAGCAAACAATATGTGCTGTGAACATCTGGCTGGATTTATAAGTTGCAGATGATAAGTTTCACTGAATTTATTTCTTTTTCATGATCATAGTTTTAATGAAGATTAGTCTTGTTTAAGATAAACAAAAACCTTATGCAAGATTTAAAGCAGGCATCCTTAAAGTATTTGAGAAATAAGTAGCCTTTGTTGTTAAAAATTAGTGCCTTGCTTCCAATCTGAAAATGCATGTATTTAACCATCAGCCATCACTTCTTTTTATGCATATGACAAAATCATCCCTCAACCTTCTCCTTAGTAAGTGGATTGAACTGTAGTGCATACAGTGCTATCTTTTAGTAGCTCTCAGAGCTTTAACCAGTTTGATACTGGTAATCGATGTACTTTCAAGCTAAACATCTATGTTCCTTTTCTGATCAATAAGGGGAAAATAGTTATAATCATAATTCTCTCAGGATGAGAGAAACCACTCTTTGGAGGTGTGCACTGCTCTCCAGTCATTGCTGAGTGAGCCGGAGACTTGGATTTGCACATTTGATTCCCAGAGGACCAGAGAAGGGCAGATAGCGCCTTAACCACATGAACCCTGTTTACCAGGTGACCTAGATCACTCTGTATCACTCACCCATTGTCCTACTTGTTCCTGCTTTCCTGCTATTGATGTCAACAACAAATTTATCATCTATGAGACTGTATTTAGTCTGTATTTCATTCCTGAACATTGATAAATACCACAAATAATACAGATTCAATAGCTCATCTCTGTGCAGTACCACAAAACCAAAACTGTTCCGTGTTAATTTGCCATTTATACATTTATTCAGAGGACTGTCACTTATCCTATGTTTAATTTGCTTGACATGTACCATATCAAATTTGTCATCCTGTTTTTTTAACCAAAATAGTTTGCAGTGTTAAACCAAAAATACAGAAATCTACGTCTACTTCATCAATACTGTCTCTATTAACATATAAAAGTCAGTTTGACAACATCTGTTTTCCATATTAGTTGGTATCAATTTTATTTTATTCCTTTAAATCTTTGATATTCAAGTCCTGAGATCATCATCAGACTGACAGTAAGACAATTTTATTAACTCATTTATCCCTTAAAAGCAATGGTATAACATTAATATCCCTACAATTTTTTTAACTTCTTCTTGTTCAGAAATTATTGAAAATGGAACATGAATGGTACTAAGAGTTTCTTGGCTAAACAAACTCCTGGGTATAAGAACCTGGATTTTCTGGCTGAAAAACTTTCATAACTACTCTTTAACATCTTCCTAAGGAGAGCTGTCTTTAGTATCTTCATATTTTGAGCAATGTTATTGGAAAATGAATGCACTAATCAATCTGATTTTACTAATATCATGTCCAGACAGACATAGACAACACATAAATCTGTTACTGGTTTACATATATGTGCTTCATAGTTTAGAACGTTCATGATGATAGTCTTTTCCCTGACATGTTTTTGAAGACTGAAATGTATTTTCTCTAAGATGATAATAACAGCAGTCTGTGATAATGTTATGCCTCTGGCAGCCATGAGGAATTCCTTCAGGAGGAGTCAGGGTGTACGAAATTCATGCTGCTTGTTGCATAGGCTTCCTACCTGTATTAACTCTAAAGCCAAGAGATACTGAGCCCTGTTTATTAGCATCTGTAACGACAGCTCTGTTTCCTTCACCTTTGTGACTCTGTAGAAAGGTCTTCTGTATTTAATTTCTTCTCTCTACTTGAGTAGTCATGCCACTAACCACTACCTTTAAGTCCTTACTGGTTCCTCTCCTCTGACCCATTTCAATTCTCTGACATTTATTTGCTTCTTGTGATGGAGAACAAAAAACTCTTCTACAGGATTTGTGTCTCACATACAACAGATATTGCTGCTTCAAATGTAATTACTGCCGGGCTTTCCTTTGTCTCCTTAATTAATACATACTGTTCTTTTGCACCTATTATTAGATAAAATTATTAAGCAAGAATAATTATATACAACCTGTAATGACTACCCAGCCCAAAATAACAGATTGTATATTATACTTGGAAAATTAATGTCTTGTCCAGTACTAGCATTGATGACATATTGACTAAAGTCTGTACTCTCAAGGAACAAGGGATTTGAGGCAAAATTTGGGAAAGGCTTTTACATCTTTAGTTTTAAAAGAGTAAAAGAAAAAGAATGAAAAAGAAATCAAGGGAGAAAGTGAGAAAGTGAGGGGAGGGAGGGAGTGAAGGAAGGGCTAAGGAAAGAAAGAAGGAAAGAAGACAAAAAATGGAGGAGAGGAGGAGAAAAGGGAGGAGAAAGTGAAAAAAGAAAGAAAGATGAAAGGGAGACTCATATAACAGTATTAACATGCAGAATAAAGATGTTCATTTTCTTCATTTTCACTAACAATTTTACTAACATAAATCTATACTGTGTCAGCATGAATCAAAGCTGACTGCCAGTAAGACTGTCAGTTGTTAGTAACCTCTTGATAATACACATAATGATTCTTGCTCTAGTTCAGCCATAGTATCAGTTAGATACTAATACCTCTTTGTTTCCCATTGACTGACAGCCTAGATACCCCCTGCTGAGTAATCAAGAACTCAGGGAGACAATATAAGAAATCCAGACTATCAACAAAATAGTACCTTGTGACACACATAAAGAAACCCTTACTGCTTGTCCTGTGAGAGTGTACTGAAAATTTCGTTCCTTGGGGATGGAAATTTTGCAGTTTTCCAGATGACACAGTTAACACCTGCTGCAGAGAGGGTAAAGGCCCTATATGAACATCAATGAAAATGACATGAGCAGAGACCAAAGCGATGAGGACAGTTGGAAAACAAAGCGGGAATGTGAATTAGAACCTTGTAGGAATTTGGGACATAAACAGAGGCAACATGCCATGGCTGAGTTGATTCCAGCTCTACACTCCCCTAGGTTCCACCTGGGAGGTCCTGCTGCCCCCTCAAGTCATGGTCCTGTGACAGGTAATTTCTTCTGCCTCTCCTCTACTGTGGCAGAGCTGTTTTCTCCCAGAATGAGGATCTTATCTCTGCAAGAGGCAATGTGGTCCCCAGATATTCTCAGCACAAAAGAAAGCAGAATCAACTGCTTCTCCCAGCAGCATGATGTTCCTGGCTGGCTGTGACACTGTACACAACACCTCTGCAGGGGCAATGTGCAGGCTGAATGCAGCCACTGCTCTCCAAAACACAGGGAAGATGAAAGGAAAGGGTTACCATGTCAATGTTGAACTTAGAAAAAATGGGAGCATGGCATCCTACCCCACCCTGACATCAGGAATGGATGGAAGCGTGAAAGGGTACAACAGCCACCTGCTTTGATCCAGACAGCAGCGGTACAGCGATAACATGAAAAATAGGATTTCTTAAGGGGTCACAAACACTTGACCTAATCTTCCTAATTTAAGCAACGATATAGAACTTCTGCTTTAGAGGTTTTTTGCTTTCTTTTTCTTTTCTCCTCCTAGCCCCACTCTGGAGAAGGGATACATCTCACTTGAGCAGACAGGAAGGGAAGGGAGCAATATTCATTGACTTGTCATTTTTTCAGCAGTTTTTCAAAACCCATGGGTCAATATTCATTGGAAGGCACTGGAAGCACCAGAGGAATGGCTTGAAAGTCTGTCTCACATTGTATCCTAATAGAGAGAAAGCTACAAATGAGATTATGTGAATCTGGAAGACCGCCACCCTCACTCCCACACTGTCTTAAATATGGTATTTTTAGTGTCCTTTCCCCTTCCGACGGCTCAGAAGCCTGGTGGACAGCCCAGAAGCCTCTTGGAGACTGCTCACCCAACAAAGTTTTATGTCGGTTGTTCTCCTGTCCTTTAAAAAATCAGGCTCCAGAGGCACTCAAAGCCTTGTATATGGGCTCAGCATATACACAGCAGGAAAGTCAGGCTATGAATATACAAATTTCAGATGCTTTCATCCTTTAAGCAAGACTGGAAGTTGAATGAATCCTGGCTTAAGCCTTTTATCTCATGCCAAATTCTTCCCTTTCTGTGAAGCCCATGGTATTTTCTGCCATTCATGCTGAAGTCATGAAATGAGATTTAAAGTCCATTCTCTGCTTCTATCCCTTAGCACCATTTTATTTGCAGTTTTAATTCAGATACACATCAATCCTATTAGACACTCTGAGTTATGTGTTAATTAAACGTGGCACACAAAAATGGTTCTGCCGAAGTTAGTGGCAAATCTTATTGCCTGCAGGAGGAAAGGATCCAAAGCATTTACTGTATGCTCTTTTGATCACTGCTGTGAACTAAGAAACAAAGGCCAAAACCAGCTTTATTCAGGTACCACAAGCATAGACACTGAGATATCAGCATTCACCAATAAAACACAAAGAGCTCAGGTCTGATGACTGAGTCATCTTTGGATGCAGGGTGTTGAACTGAGAAGATAATGACATCTGTTTGTGTCAGAGCAATCTCTGATTTTGCAGTAAGGTGATCTGGTTCAGGGTTCAGTTGCCCAGACCTAAATATGCAGCTCCATTTTAGACACCTTACGATATCTCATGTGGCCTCCAGTTGCTGCTGTGGAGGGTGGATGTCCCAGATACCTCAGAGTGTTTCTAATACATAAGCAAATGTGTTGAAAACTGACTAGTGCTCATTTGTGCCATGGAAACACTTACCTTCTCTGACATGCATGAAAATAGAAATCAGAGGAAACCAACAGACTGTGCCTACTGCCTTTGTTTCAGCCATTTATGTGACTGAGAAAGAAAGAAAAAAAACCCAAAAAAACAACAAAACCAAGCAGAGCAAAAATAAACCCAAAGGTGATGTAAGAGTTAAATTTATCAAGTGTAGACCTGTTTAAATGTTTAAGCTTCTATCTTATAGGGAATTTCAAATGGGAAAATTGTTCTGTTTCTGGGGGAAATAAATAAACAAAAAAAGAAGAAAATAGTCAGTTCAATTTTTCATAGAATCATACAATATTAGAACACCAGATTGAAAGGGACCTCAAGGATGATCTGGTCCAATCTTTCTTAGCAAAAGCACAGTCTACACAAGATGGTCCAGAACCCTGTCCAGCGGAATCTTGAAAGTGTCCAGTGTTGGGGAATCCACTTCTTCCCTGGTGAGATTATTCCAATGGCTGATTGTTCTCATAGCGAAAAATTTTCCTCTTGTGTCCAATCAGAATCTCCCCAGGAGTAACCTGTACCCATTGCCCCTCGTCTCTTCCATGTGACTCCTTGTAAAAATGGAGTCTCCATCTTCTTTGTAGGCACCCTTTAAGTACTGGAACACGGTGATGAGGTGTCCCCTAAGCCTTCTTTTCCCAAGGCTGAACAAACCCAATTATCTCAGCCTTTCCTCATATGGCAGGATTTCCAGTCCTGTGGTCATCATTGTGGCCCTTATCTGTACGCTCTCCAGCCTCTTTGCATCTTTTTTTTGTATGGCAGGGACAAAAACTGAACACAGTGATCCAGGTGTAGTTTGACAAGCACTGAGTGGAGTGGGATTATGATTTATCTCTGCTGTTGATACCCTTGTTGATGTAACCCAGCATCCTGTTGGCTTCCTTTGTCGCAGCAGCACACTGTTCACTCATATTGAGCTTGTTGCCAACCAGAACCCCAGGTCTCTTTCCACAGAGGTGCTCTCCAGCTGGGTAGATCCCAGCCTGTGCTGCAGTCCTGGATTATGTTTTCCGAGGTGCAAGACCTTACACTTGTCCTTGTTGAACTTGATGAGGTTCTTGTTAGCCCACTCTTCCAGCCCATCCAGGTCTTCCTGCAGAGTGGATCTGCTTTCCAAAATGTCCACTTCCCCGCTCAGTTTGGTACCATTGGCAAATTTCATCAGAGTATGCTTGATCCCGTCATCCAGATCATTTATTAAGGTGTTGAACAGCATTGGGCCCAAAACCAATCCCTGGGGGACCCCTCTTGTGACGGGTTGTTAAGTTTGAAAAGGAGGTATGTACCACCACCCTCGGGATGCGGCCTGTCAGCCAGTTCCCACCCACCGCACAGACAACTGTTCTAGACTGTAATGTATCAGTTAATCTAGGAGGAGGCTGTGGGGAACCAATCAAAAGCCTTGGAGAAATGCAGGTAAATGATGTCTGCCACTCGCCCCACATCAACCGAGGAGGTTACTTTGTCATAGCAGCAGATGTCTTTGTTGTAGAATTTTCTACAGTGGAAAAAAAAAAAAAGACAAAAACTTCAATAAGCAGTTTTGTAAAGAATGTTATTTAAGTCTAGGAAGTCAAACTCAGATATTTCCAGCTCAGTCATGGCACCTGGATCAGCCCTGGATGACTGATAGAGCTCCAAGTAAAAGCTACATAACTCAGAAGCTGAGTTGGGACCAATTGCATGGCAGTCCTGCAGGTATCCATACTACCTCTGTATGGTTGGAAGCTCAGTTCCAGGTGATCGTTATATTTTGCAAACCTTAGCAGAGAGCCTTGCACCTCTAAAGACTCCAGGCTGAGGCTGCTGGCACAGCTGCCTGCACTGCAGACCTGGAGCTGTAGACCTGAAATTTTTGTTTCTCCAAACTCTGAAGATAGACTGTCCTTGTGAGAGAGAGCACCTACTGCTGAGCTTGGATTCGTTTGCAGCCTGCAGGGTGAATTTTCTTGGTCTCTGTTTCATCAGAAGCTCACTAGATTCAAGTTTTTTCTATGAAAGATTTTAGTTTAAAACCTGTTAATATAGTACTTCCTCACTGGGACTTTATGTTTTGTTAGGATGTGGTGTTGCAGTACAATTTGGAAAACGGTAGCTCTACCTTGTGAACAATGTCCCCATTTTATTTGATCTCTTCTGCATTTGTTGTAGGAAAAAAACCTGACACACAACTGATTATTTCGAAATTGTCTGTGAAAGGCTTATCCTGTACACTTTGGCATTTGCAGTTCAACCTGACCAGAACCACGGGTTCTGAAGCCCTAGGCTGTCCAGCATCTTCTGTCCATTTTCTCAGCATTTTTATTCAGTCTGTCATTCTCTTTCTTTGGAGAAGAATAGAGGTATTCATCTTCCTCTCACATTTTATATTGCATGGGTGTATTGGGTTTGCATGGTGAGGTTTTGGTAGTGGGGGGGCTACAGGGGTGGCTTCTGTGAGAAGCTGCTAGAAGCTTCCCCTATGTCCACTAGAACCAATGTCAGAGAGCTCCAAGATGGACCCGCCACTGGCCAGTGCTGAGCCCATCAGCAATGGTGGTTACACCTTTGTGATATTGTATTTAAGAAATGGTGACAAAAAAAAAATGTGGTGGAACAGCAGCTGGAGAGAGCAGTGAGAATATGTGAAAGCAAGAGCTCTGCAGACACCACAGTCAGTGAAGGAGAGGGAGGAGTTGCTTTGGGTGCTGGAGCAGAGATTCCCCTGCAGCCTGTGGTGCAGACCATGGTGAGGCAGGCTGTCCCCCTGAGCCCATGGAGGTTAACGGTACAGCAGATCTCCACCTGCAGCCCATGGAGGACCCCACACTGGAGCAGGTGGATGTCCTAAAGAGGCTGTGACACTGTGGGAAGCCTCTGCTGGAGTAGGTTCCTGAAAATACCTGTGGCCCCGTGGAGGGAGGAGCCCTCACTGGAGCAGGTTTCCTGGTCGGAGTTGTGATCCATGGGGGACCCACACTGGAGCAGTCTGTTCCTGAAGAACTACACCCTACGGAATGGACCTGTGCTGGTGCAGTTCATGAAGAACTGCAGCCCGTGGGAAGGACTCACGTTGGAGGAGTTCATGGAGGACAGTCTGCTGTGGAAGGGATCTGATGCTGGAGCAGGCAGAGAGTCTGAGGAGTCCTCCTGCTGAGGAGGAAGGAGTGCCAGAGAAAAAGTGTGATGAACTGACCACAAGCACCGTTTCCTATCCCTCTGTATCACTCACAGGGAGGAGGTAAAGAATTCAGGAGCAAAGTTAAGCCCAGGAAGAAGGGAAGGATGGGAGGAAGGTGTTTTTAAAATCTAGTTTTTATTTTCTCAATAGGCTACTCTGATTTGATAGATAATAAATGAAATTAGTTTTCCCCAAGTCGAGTCTGTTTTACCTGTGACGGTAATTGGTGAGTGATCTCTCCCTGTCCTTATCTCAACTAACAAGCCTTTTGTTATCTTTTCTCTCCCCTGTCCAGCTGAGGGGGGAGTGATAGAGTGGCTTTGGTAGGCACCTGGCATCCAGCCAGTGTTAACCCACTACAGTGGGATTGACTGTGTTCCCTCTTGCTGTTCCCTTTCTCTTTCAGCAGTGAGAGAGATAGTGGAGAAGCCAGAGGACATGGTCTGATGAAAGTCTTTCACTTTGAGGAACGGAAGTGGAAGAAGGTAAGCCCAACTGCTCTGAAAGTGATCTGGTATCTATCAACACCTCACACTCAAGAGGTGCAACTGATCTGCCCTTCACTGGTGGCAATTGTCTTAGTGGAGAACAGGACCTCAGAGGTAAAACCAGAAGCATCTTACACCATCTTAAACAGACTGGAGTAGAAAACTTTTTTTTTTTTTTTGATTCTGTGTTGAACTCTGAGTAAAACCTAAGTATTGGTTAATTAGTTTTGGAGTACCTTTTGAATCTTCTAATGGTTTGGAAATCCTCATCAGAAAACAAATCTTTCCCTGAGGTCTTCCGGGGATTTTAATTTGCTCTTTTACTTCTCTATATATTAACATTATCTGATAGAGTGAAAAGCTAGGAGCTCTTAATTTGATTTCCAGAAGTTGCTCTATAGTTGATTACAGTTTTATTCTAGTCTGCAAGCAAATTGTAACTCTGAAGGCCTGCTCTTCTGGCTTAGTCCTGATATATCACACTTTTTATTATAATCCAGCTTTCTTTCACATTAAGCTTTTCTGCAGGTCAGTATCATCCATATGGGCTCAGCTGCCATAAGTGTGGAAATAGTAGATTTATCAGTCAGTTCCTTCTGAGCCTATACAAACAGCAGCTAATGATGCTGCTTGATACTCAACCTCCATGTGTATTTCTGGAGAAACAGAGTAATTTTTATTGTTTCTTCATCACTGACTGAATGGCACTTTTCCTGATACTCTTCTCAATAGCTCTGGATGTACTAGTTCATGAGATCGAATGGCTCCACCCAGTTGTGATTTTCCTGCTCAAAACATGTACAAGCCCACAAAAAGTGAAGATGCACAAGAGTTATAAACTCTACATGTTCATCTGAGTTTGGCATTGTATCACAGTTTGAAGTTGTTGACACATTCACATTATTACAGTCTAATACAGCTTACAAGGGAGCAAATATGTTTTAATTTCAGCCTTGACAGGCAGCAATCTAATGCCTAGATCCTCAAAAGATTAGCCATTGATACTTGGAGATTTCTTTGCTTCAAATTACTGTAATAACACAAGAAAATAGATAAATTAACTTTCTAATCACTCATTAATTACTGTAATGACCCCATGGTGGGTCGTTACAAAATAATGTGCTCATAGGGAGGAGTTTGTTCTTAACTTCCTGTGTCTAAAGTTGGTTTATGCCCCGAAGCAGGCAGCTTACAGTTTTATAACTTCCCTTCTCTGTGAAATAGCTGTTACTTTTTCTAGAGAGGACCAATATATATTAGAATCCCATTAATGTCCAGGATGGTAACATTTTGTGCTAGCGAGCTTCAGGGTTGTTATTATCTATAAAAAAGGACATGCTTTCTGATGTTTTTTTTAAATTTGTTGTGTAAATGGGAATATTCTCACTTCAAAAACTTCAGGCCTTATGTCGTACATTAGTGAGAGGTAAGTATTTCAACTTATACATATCTCCCAGCCAGCTGAGTCAAGGTTGAATGGTAAATTTCTTGTTCCTTGAGCTTGACCTCTTACTGTCTTGCACTTTTGTGCTGTACTATTTTTGGAATTATATTTGATGTTAATCTTTCCCATCTCATTAGTTGCACAACCAGAAATGTTTCAGGGCGAGGAATAGGTTTGTTTGCCAATTAAACCATGAATTAATTTCCAGATTATTTTATTCATGTATCTTTCAGAGGCTTTCTTCTATTACTTTTGTTACTAATTACACAGTAAGGTAGGTCGAGAACTGGCTGAATGGCATTGCTCAGAGGGTTGTATTCAGTGGTGCAAAGTCTAGTTGGAAGCCCGTGACCAGCGGTGCTCCCCAGCGGTCGGTGCTGGGTACAGCCCTGTTCAACATATTCATCAACGACCTGGATGAAGGGACAGAGCGTACCCTCAGCAAGTTTGCTGACGATACAAAGCTGGGGGGAGCGGCTGACTCACCGGAAGGCTGTGCTGCCATTCAGCGTGATCTGGACAGGCTGGAGAGTTGGGCGGAGAGGAACCTGATGAAGTTCAACAAGGGCAAGTGTAGGGTCTTGCACCTGGGAAGGAACAACCCCATGTGCCAGTACAGGCTGGGGGTTGACTTGCTGGAGAGCAGCTCTGCAGAGAAGGACCTGGGAGTGCTGGTGGACAACAGGCTCACCATGAGCCAGCAATGTGCTCCTGTGGCCAAGAAGGCCAATGGCATCCTGGGGTACATTAAGAAGAGTGTGGCCGGCAGGTCGAGGGAGGGGATCCTCCCCCTCTACTCTGCCCTGGTGAGGCCGCATCTGGAGTGCTGTGTCCAGTTCTGGGCTCCCCAGTTCAAGAGAGACAGGGAACTACTGGAGAGAGTCCAGCAGAGGGCCACGAAGTTGATTAGGGGAGTGGAGCATCTCTTGTATGAGGAAAGGCTGAGAGAGCTGGGTCTGTTTATCCTGGAGAAGAGAAGGCTGAGAGGAGATCTGATCAATGCTTACAAATATCTGAAGGGTGGATGTCAAGAAAACGGAGTCAGACTTTCCTTGGTGGTGCCCAGCAACAGGGCAAGGGGCAATGGGCACAAACTGGAACACAGGCGGTTCCACCTGAACATGAGGAGGAACTTCTTTACCGTGAGAGTAACAGAGCACCGGCACAGGCTGCCCAGGGAGGTTGTGGAGTCTCCTTCTCTGGAGATATTCAAAACCCGCCTGGACGCATTCCTGTGCAACCTGCTCTAGGGGCACCTGCTTTAGCAGGGGGTTTGGACTAGATGATCTCTAGAGGTCACTTCCAACCCCTACCATTCTGTGATTCTGTGATTGTGTAATTCCACAACTTGACCTGGAGAAGGAGATTGAATATTGCTGAAACCATTATGCACTCTGCACCTACCTTTTTTAAGATAAGACTGATAAACTTGGTATATTTCATGGTGAAACCAATACACTAGACTATTTGGCATGCAGCACTTTGCACAATTTGCTCAACAAACCATTGTATGAAAAGTGTTTTTCCATTTTCCACAAAGTACTGGCTAAAGAAGATGGTTGTGTTATGAATATGCCATAACATGTTGCCAGTGTAAGCAAGGCCAGGTATGTGGAACTAGGTCTTTCTTGGAAAAAGTCTGTCCCTATGTGAATCCACTACACACTTCCATTTACTATTTTCTGAGATGCTAGGTTGCATTTAAAGCAATTTTACCAAGAATCTAGCAGAATTTTCCTCTAATGGGTCCTGTAACAGGTACAAGACGTACACTGATGAAGGAGGTCCCTCTGTCCTGATGCACAATGATAGATGAGTAGTTAGTATCTTGAACACTCATTATTTTGATCGAGAGAAATGTGGAAGAAAGCTCTAATTACTACGGGAGTCTTCAAATTGAATGGAGTATAATAATAATAAGAAAATCAAGAAATTAGTATAAAACTTGCTCAACAAAGAGCTGCTACAGAAATCCTTTTACCAGAGCAAAAGCCTATATCAAATTTAAGAACATGGATAATTAAACTGAAAAGAATAAATTCTTTCACGGCAAGAAACTCATAGAATTTTAATCTGATCTGAGTTCAGGATGACAAATCAAAATAACCATATCCATGTGTAATTCCAGGGACCACTAGCACATTATGGCAAATAGAGCCATTGCTGGTTTTGTAATGTTTGCAATAGGTTTGCTATTTAATTTCCTTGTTCCTTTTCAACATTTCCTTACCTATGGAGATTAGAGTGGCAAAAACTAGGGAATTAGCAAGATGACTGGGAACATTTGGGGTTTTTTTCCTCAGAAACTACTAACTCAATAAAACAACAAACTTTTTCAGAGAGAGTTAGTTTTTAGAAATCTTGTTTCCAGTCAGAGGAGGCAAACAAACAGATCTTGGGGAATTTTTTTTTTTTTCAGAATTGATGACACTTTGTTTTGACATTTTTAAAATGAAAAATTCTGCTTTCTTAATACAAGAGGTTTTTTTGTTTTACTAGTCAAAATAAAGCAATACCTGATCATCATCTATCCTTGTACAAATTTTTGGAGTGAGTTTTGTGCCGAAGGCATATTCAACTCTACTATTTCTGCTCCCAGAACTGTGTGCAGAAGAGTTTAGATTCCAGAATTAAGCAGTCTATAAAACTCAAAGTATAACTTCTCCAATTTTGCAATAAAGAAGGTTTCTTAGCAAAAGGAGCAGTTTGGAGGAGGAAGGAGAGTTAGTCCCCGATTAATAGAATTAGTCATTGTATTGAATAATTGTAGAGTAAGAACAATTTGCAACACCAAAGCCTAAACATGACTCTTCAAATGTCAACAGTGTCAGCTGGATCACTCTCTAGTCCCCTGGCTGTCCACAAATTCATCAGCCAGGATTCTTCTCTGTAGCACATCAGCTAGGTTTTTCCTTAACAAAACTGGAGCATATACATATTTGGCCGGGTATAGATAACACATTGTGTAAAGAAAGTCTGTGAGGCAGTGACCAAGACAAGGACTGCTGCGAGTGCTATGCAGAGATGGTAAAGCCAATTCATTAACTATGGGCAGTACAGGTGCAAACAGCTCTGCAACAAGAGGCACAGAAAATAAATATGATTTCTCCTGGAACAGGGAGTGAAGTCAGTATAGACACACTAATTACAACCATGATCCTGAAGAGAGCTCTAGACTGGAAGATGCTCATTTGCTTGGTTGTCCTAGGTGTCTCATGTCTGCTAACTACAAATGCAATCCAGAATTAAGATTGTGTTGTAAGTGATTGATAAATGTTGGTTTGATACAATACACCGTGTCTGCTCAGGTATCATTCTCTCCCTGACTGAGAAATACTTGCATGAAGACTCATACTTCTAAATGAAATTGCAATTAAGGTAGTTCATTTGAATTTAAGATTTATCACGTTCAAGAAGAATGTAAATCATTGTTCAAATGAAAGAAATGTGGTATGGGACAGTGCATCTAGTCAGCAAAAAAAAGTTTAAATATTAAATATTTGTGCATAATACAGATTCAGTGTTTTGAAAGCACGAACAACGTACCTTCATTTTAATTTTAAGTACAACAGGTACACAGGGGTTAACTCTGATAATGATGTTTGGGAGTTATGTGCGTAAATCGTATTAGCGTATAACAGGATTTGTGACTGCAACACCTACGCATCAGTTCTTACTCTTACCGCAAACACTCTTAACTAGGTTTCCCTTCCCAAACTATTCTCTAAGTCTGATTTAGTTCTCTGTGTACTGTCATGGGGCTGGACTGGCCTGTGGTCTTATTATACCGTACAATGCTTTCTCTGCTCTATCAGTGTTCTTATTTCTTATCCACAGAAGGTTTATAAAGACAAAAAACCAGTTTCTCCTAATAGCACCAGCATGATTGTACACAATGGGATAATTTTTGAGACTGCAGCTGCAACAAGAGTTGTAATAAAGGTAAATGATGTACCCTTTAAATACGTGCCATTACGACATTTTCCCATGGAACATCTTACTACTTAATGGATATAGAAGATACTATGTGAAATGAGTAGGACAGAGAATTGCTGTAACAAGCAAACTCTGTGTACATTTCCAGAAATACTGTTCATGTGTGACCTCTGAGTTCAAACAGCAGTGCAATGCATCCTCTTAGGAATGAATGTGGATAGCAAGAACAGTGCTGTTGAAGTTTGTCAAGAAATACCTACTGGACCTAGAAATTATTTATATGGAGCCCGTTTATAAATCAGTGTAATGGATTTTCATACAAATGAGAATCTGGCCCAAACTGTCTGAATAACAGTTTGCCGTGTTGCCGAAGGAGACAGATTCTGCATGGGGCTCAGTGCTTTTTCAGGTATGCTCAGCTTACTGCCTACCTCCTCTTGTTTCACTCTCCCTCCTGCTTTCTTTCCAAGAATACAGCTTGAAAGTCAGTCACCTCCTCTTCTCATTTCATTTTCTTTGTTTTCCTTCTTTTGATTTTCCTATACGTGAGGGAGGGAAAGAAAATACAGAACTGCAATTGGTTGACAGACTTTATGTTTGTTTCCTAATAGTTGGAAACATGTTGCTGATTATCTATGTTGTCACTAGCTAAAAGAGGAAATAAAATTAAATTAATTACCTTTGTGTTGTCTTTCCTTCACACCTCATTCACATGAAAGAAGTCATAGGAAGGATTTACTGCATACACAAAGTCAACAAGAATTACTGTGCCTATGAAATCTTCTTCTTTATCTTTACTAATTTGAATATTTTGAGGCACAAAAGACAGTGGGAAAGAGTAGATTTGCAAAACTGAACTATTACTTCCCTTGCAGTTGAAAGAATAAACTGACCTGTCTAAATTTGTCATTACTTTTCATCATCAAAAAACAAACGAGAAGAGCGAACTTAAGCATTTTTACCTCTCAGAACTGTTTCCCGCCCCCC
>VZSC01006299.1:25492-112777 GCA_013398225.1 Steatornis caripensis | reverse complement strand
CCAAAGCAGACACAGAGAAGCTGGACACTTCAAATCTATGGATGCCACTCAAGTGGAAAAGCAATAACATAGTCACAAGTTGCTTTGGTCACTGAAATGGGCTACAAAGATGATTGAGGAGACAAGTGTCTCTCTTATGAGGAAAGGCTGAGAGACCTGCATCTGTTCAGCCTGGAGAAGACTGAGAGGGGATCTCATCAATGCTGATCGTTATCTAAAGGGCACATGTCAAGAGGATGGGGCCAGACTCTTTTCAGTGGTGCCCAGCAACAAGGCAAGAGGCAACGGTTACAAACTGGAGCACAGGCAGTTCCACCTGAACACGAGGAAGAACTTCTTTACCGTGAGGGTGCCAGAGCCCTGGCACAGGCTGCCCAGAGAGGCTGTGGAGTCTCCTTCACTGGAGAGATTCAAAACCCGCCTGGACGTGTTCCTGTGCAACCTGCTTTGCGGGCACCTGCTTTAGCAGGGGGGTTGGACTAGATGATCTCTGGAGGTCCCTTCCAACCCCTGCCAACAGGCAATTCCGTGAATGTGTGAAATTACTTGAAATGCATCACTGCAGAAAAGGTTACACTACCGTTATTTGTGTGATGAGAGCTTGTGTAGCTAAAGCAATGTAATTTAAAATTAACTGGTCTGGAGAACACTGTGAGTCTAATTATGGTACCCAAAAGCTCAACACACTTTGTAAAACACACCTAGTAAATTGGGTAATTTCAAGACCTGCTGGCTATCATTGAACTCAAGGATGATCTCAGTACTTGAGTTATGAAAAAGTACCTCAGATACCATCAGTCACCTTAGTCACCAATGAGGAACAGTAACACAAAGAGTTGGACTATGAAATACCTATATCTTCAATTATCTGTCATCATCTTCTGTTACTACCTGTCAACAATATTCAATGGTTCGACTGTACAGAGTAAAGATATCCACCAACTGTGCTAGCTCCCCAGTAAGTGGCAGCATTATTTTTGAGCCATTTACACAAAGGATATATTTAGTGTATTTTAGTCTAACTTGTTCTCATTTACCTTTGTATACTGTTATTTGATATCTTGAGGTCAGTCTGACCTCAGTGCTGGGGAAGGTTATGGAGAAGATCATTTTGAGTGCCATCATGCAGCACATACAAGATGTTGCAGAAGACGAGCTGCAGCTGGAGTCAGAAGCCTCTAGCTCAGCTGACCTTCTGGCCTTGGTTGGCAAGAAGCCATGGGAAGAATGAGCGAGTCCTGTTCTCTCATAGTGTGCTGAAACCACAAGTATGCAAAAGAAAGAGATAAGAGGAAGGACAGGGATGAGCTAATAGCACCTGCAGGGCCTCCTGGCAGCAGGAGTCCAATAGGACCCGTAGGGCCGCTCGGCAGCAGGTGTCCACAAGGCCAAAGTGGCAAAGGGATTGGCGGAGACGCTGAAGCAGGGCTAAAGGGTCCAATGAAAAGTGTGATCACGCGTGGTGCACGCGGGGCTCATAAGCTCAATAGTTCTACTGATTGGTTTAACCTCGGAAAGATAAGATACAAGAATGTATAAAAGGCTAAATATAATAAATAATTTCATCACTTCACTGCTTTGGAGTCCGTGCCTTGATCCACCGCAACAGGACACCCAGGCAATCAAGCCCAGTCAGCATAGGTTTATGAAAGGCAGATCCTGCTTGACTAACCTGATCTTCTATGACAAGGTGACCTGCTTAGTGGATGAGCGAAAGGCGGTGGACATTGTTTATCTAGACTTCAGTAAAACCTTTGACAGTATTTCCCACAACATTCTCCCCGGAGAAACTTGCAGATCATGGCTTCACTGGGTAAAAAACTAGCTGCATGGCCAGACCCAAACAGTTGTGTCGAATGGATTTAAATCCAATTGACAGCCAGTCATAAGTGGTGTTCCCCAGAGCTCAGTATTGGGGACAGTTCTCTTTAATATTTTTATCAATCATCTGGATGAGGAGATTGAGTGCACCCTCAGTATGTTTATAGAAGACACCAAGCTGGTTGGGAGTTTTGAACTGCTTGAGGGTAGGAAGGCTCTACAGAGGGATCTGGACAGGCTGGATGGATGGGCCAAGGTCAACTGTATGAGATTTAACAAGCATAAGTGTCAGGTCCTGCACTTGGGTCACAACAACCTCATGAAATGCTACAAGCTTGGAGAAGAGTTGCTGGAAAGCTGTCTAGTGGAAAAAGACTTAGGGATGTTGGTCAACAGTTGACTAAATATGAGCCAGCAGTGTGCCCAGGTGGCCAAGAAGGCCAAGCATCTTGGCTTGTATCAGACATAGTGTGGCCAGCAGGACTAGGGAAGTAATTGTCCCGCTGTATTTGGCACTGGTGAGGGCACACTTTGAATACTGTGTTCAGTTTTGGAACCCTCACTACAAGAAAGACACTGAGGTGCTGGATCATGTCCAAAAAAAAGCAACAAAGCTGGTGAAGAGTGTAGAGCACAAGTCTTATGAGGAGCAGCTGAGAAAAGTGTGGGGGGTTAGTCTGGAGAAAAGGAAGCTGAGGGGAGACCTTATAGTCTCTACAACTACCTGAAACGAGGTTGTAGTGAGGTGGCTGTTGGTCTCTTCTCCCTATTAACAAGCAATAGACCAAGACGAAATAGCCTCAAGTTGCACCAGAGGAGGTTTAGATTGGATATTAGGAAAAAATTTCTTCACTGAAATGGTTGTCAAGCACTGGAACAGGCTGCCCAAGGAAGTGGTTGAGTCACCATCCCTGAAGGTATTTAAGAGACGTGTAGATGGATTGCTTAAGGACGTGGTTTAGTGTTGGACTTGGCAGTGCTAGGTTAACAGTTGGACTTGATGATCTTCAGGGTCTTTTCCAATCAAAACCATTCTATGATTCTATGACTATGGATTTTGTGATGCTAACTTCTAACTCCAGTACTAGACTGAACTCTCCATGTATGTGTTCAGAGCGTGTTATTTGGACACTCATCACAATAAGAAAACAAACAAAAAAATCAAAACCAAAAAAAGAAAACAAAGGAAAACAAAAAATTCTATAGATATCCTATTGAAACCACTTACCATGGCATGTACACATTTTGTGAGTTAAGCACAACATTTTTTTATGAGTATAGTTACCCTTTCACTTCTTTGCATTTGTACCTATCTTGCACCAAACTAAACTCAGGTTCTCATTTCTACTACTTATCTATATTACTCTTTGTGGTTTAGTTTTTAAATGAAACTTTTAGACTACTTGTTTTCCTGGAAAGCCAGGCTGTCTTGGAGAGCAGTGTCTGTGTGACTTTTAAAAGAACAGCTTCAGTCACTTTAGGAAAGAAGGTTGGTTTATTTCGTTTCTTTTTCTTTCCTGTTTTTTTTAATTTCTCATGGCCTTGGACAAAGGATATTTCTTCAGATAACATTTCAAAGTATACCTTGAATGGAATCATATTTCTATTCAGCCTTTACATTGGGTTTATATTACAAAAAAGGGACTTTGAGCCCTTTCTCTCTTTCTCACACACACACATAAATATAAAAGTATTGTGCTTTGTAGAAATCTCAAATCTATAGTGACATCTCTTACATCTTTTATCATGCTAATGCATGCCAACTAACATGTGCTATGTTCCTATTTATACCACCATTCAAACATTAAATAATGAGTTACCAGAGCAACCAACTTGTCATCCAGTGGGTATTGCAATAACACCTCAACAATTCCTTTATCTAAACCTTGTAGTTAGACACCCACCTGAGATGAAAAGCATGCTCCACTGTAATCAATGGAAAGTCAGTTCTGTCTGTTTTACCCATCCCGGATTTCACCTTCGCTTTTTGATAAGTGACTAAACAAACCTGGTTCACAGAAGCGAGACATACTTTGCAGAAGTCCACTTTGTACTGACATTCAAAAGAAATGTGCTCTTTTTGGTGAGTATGTTGTAAATAACCATCCTGTTCATCAACATGTTTTTTTTAAGCATTCCTTTGCAGACAGCTTAATTAAAGTAGCTAAAAATCATCTAATGGTGATAATAGAGTATCCCTTGAGCCCAGGGAGCTTTTCATGTACAGCACCTTTCAGAGTCAAGTGCTTATCATGCAGCTTCTGCAAAGTACAAATCCTATATAATTGTTGAACAGGATTGCTACAGCCTCTGTCAGCAACCTCCTCTGTTATTCCAAATACATTTGGAAAGTATTCATTTTTTTCTAGATGGCTTTAGGGCACATTCCATATTCAGCAACTATTGCTTGCCTTCTTTCTTCATCATACAGGGCACAGCTACAAACCATATGCAAACATAAAAACTATATGTAATAACTATCAGGGGAGACATCAGTTACTCCAGAAAATTTGTCTTTAAATGAGTAATACTAAATAAATCTGTATAACAAGACCACCATCAAATTCAGAAGAACAAGGGGCTTAGAGGTCAGCTTCCCCAATCTGAACTTAAGGACAGAAACTCTGTAACATCTAGTTCAGAAAGTCATTTCTAAGTAAAAATAGATACAAACATGACAAGAATGCCATACAAACAGTACAGATATAGGCTAGCGTATGTGCGTCAAATCCAAAAGTACAATTTCTAGCCAGTTAGCAAACATGTAATGCAGTCCCTTTGAATGTATATTGTACTTATAAAAAGTCATCTTTAGATCTCTGTCATATTTACCACTGTGCTTGAATAAAGAATTTCTGTAACAAGGTGTTTACAACACAAAAGGTGCAGCAGCAGCCCTGTCTAAAGAAGTTAATTTTTCTAGCTTACCAGTAATGTAGATCTGTTCCCCATGGATCAAATACAATAAGCAAATTTGAAAGGAAAAACCAGCAGGACACTAGTGATCAGAATCAGTGTCTGAATATCCTGAGCTCTCAAGGTACATGACCTCTCTAGAACATATATATCTGCCCTTCAAAATGGAAGTTGTGTCCTGGATTGAGCTAGGACAGAACCAATTTTCAGTTAAGTCTCTTCTAAGATACTGCTCTCCCCGAAATTGACAGCCTGTTTTTCAGAGAGTGTCTGTTTCTAGGAGTGATAATGCTTGATGTTTATAGTTACTGCTGAAGTAGCAGTACAAATGGTATGCAGAAAGTCTCTTGCTTATACTTTTTCCTATGGAAACCAAGGTCACTGCTTGGTTCTGCTAACTCTTTTATGTGCCGGAAATGGGAGAGTGGAAAAGGGGTCACACATACGACCCTCCAGTGGGGAGGAATAGACTGGACAGGTGACCTAAACCTCACCAAACGCAGTAGTCCATTCCATACGCATCATATTCAGTATAAAGCTGAGGGATCACAAGAGTCAAGTGCTCTTCTTCTATGGCTGACATCCGAGGAGGACTCTGTCCGTTATTCTGTCTTCGATCCCGATCCATGTGTTCCTGAATCCAGTTCCTGTCAGCTGCTGAATCCAGTCTGGGTCTTTCCCAGAACCTGCCCTGCAGTGTTCGGGTGACATGTTCATCGTTGGGGGAGCTTGATATTGGTCAATATGTTTGTATATATTTCATTATTTTTTCTATCACTATTATTATATCTTTTTATTATTGTTACATTAAAGATGTTTCAATTTTTCAAACCCATAAGCCTCTTTCCATTTTCTCTTTCTATTCCTTTCTGAGGAGGGAAAGGGTTAATAGAGAGCATCTGTCCTCCGTTTAATAGCCAGACCAGCCTTAAAATGTGACACAGGCACAAGAGAACAGAAATCAGAACAACATGGGCTGAGCCACAGAGCTTTTCGGTAAAGAGATCACAGATAAATGTCCAAGAGTTATTGATCTCTGACACCAACACAAGTGCTGAGATTGATCCTCTGAAGTCTGACTTGAGCATGTCTGTGGCTGCAAGTACCATTATGGGACACTACAAGCTGGGAGGAATCCTGTCTGCTTGCTTTTATTGGTCCTTACTTGTATAGGGTGAACCTCAGTAGGTCCCTACTGTTCAGTTTGTCTCTAGGTGATGTGTTGACTAGGTCAACTTGGGTCTTCTGTCTTTGCTTGTCCTCATGACAACATAGGATAATACAGGCATGGACAATAACAGCACATGAGTAGGAGAAATTTAACTATGCGTTTTTAGGAAATAGAGTGGGTATATTTCATCCAGGTAGATTAGCCATTTTTGTTCCAAGTGATCTTTAATCTTATCTGACACCCTGTTTTTTATCCTTGTAGTAATTACATTTGAGGAGTCCCATTCTAACCCCGTTACTTGCACTGAGCAGTGCCCTGCTTAGCAAGAAGTCTTGCTGAACTGACTTATTCATTTAAGACTTAACACAGCTTATGAATCACTGTGACATATTGAAGATTATAATCATCTGTCAAAGGGGTCAAAGCTTGTGACCAGGAAACCTCTTAGGAATTTAAAAAAAAAAACCCATACCAAAACCAGACTTGAAAAATGAACTAGAAAAATTACAATCAGGATTACACAGCAAATCTCAGCCAGTGGACAGAAGAGAAGGGAAGAAGAAAGAGTCCAGGTCTATATGAAAGTTTAAAGTCTGGAAGAATATTTGTATCTAGATAATATCAGGAGACCAGAGTGAAGACTTGTTTCCAGAAAATCTATGCTCTTATTCAACCACAGTCCTGCAGGTGCTAGCAGCTATAGGAACAACTGGGTTCAGTCTAAGTAACTGTAACTATGGCTAGTAGGATAAGACAGACAGGATCCAAAAATCAAAGACAACATCAGGTAGAAGGGCCAAAGACCCCATTGCTCTCAAAATGTGGTCTACATGCATTAAGTGCCTCAATCTCAGCTGGATCATTTTTAAATGGTGTCCACTCTGATGTGCTCATGGAAGTTGTACTCCTGGGAAGCTGAGACACAAGAATCATAGGTCCATTGCACATACACAGTGCTTTGGTTCTCATGTCTTGTGATGAGTCTGTCCTGAGTTTTTGAGGTCAATGGTCTAGACAGTTTTCTAAAAGGGTAGAAAGATTTTAAAATTTTAAAAAATCCAGGCTCTGTTAGATTAAAAGCTAGGATAATTAACTTACCAAATGGAAAAAATGTGCAATGGTTAGATCAAACATAAAAGACAGAAAGAGTTTTTGCACAACCTCCCCAAACATAGCTGACTTCATGGTTTGTCTCCTAGTGATCACTAATTTGAGGTTGGATTTAGAGCAAGATTAGACACATAATTTAAGGGTCTATGTGTAGCTGTCAGTTTATGAGCTAAGTACCTAAGCTCCATTATAGCTGATGAAGATCTAGTTAATGCTATCTAGTTGGAGCCTAGGGAACATTCCAGATCATGAAAGGAGACACATAAGACAGGCTTCAGTTATGTAAGCAAAAGCATCCATCCATTGCTATTTTAGACACATAGAAGTACGTAAGACATCCAGTTAGAGCCAGCAGATGTAAGAGACCTCTTGGCCCATGGCCTTCTAGAGCAATAGTTGGAGGCCAGACAGGCTTTCCTAGGGAACCTCAAATGGCTTTCAGTCCTCACACCTCACACCTCCTCTGCCATAAACAATCATCTCAATATCCTCCCCAAAACAGGACTGTTTTTCCCTGTTCATGAGGTTCCACTTGGCCTAGTTACCCCTTAAAGGAACATCAATCTCTAGGTGAAAACACCGAAATCAAGACTGAAGGGAACAGTCTCACTATCACCTCAACGTGGTTAGACCTAGTGACTTTAGTTTTCGTTAAAGAGTGCAGGTATTCTGCTAGAGAGGAGAAGGAATATGAACCCAACTTCCCACCAATTACAAATACGTTGCACTATGCTTTTTGCCCCTATAACCTCTTTTTATCTCTGACTGGTATGAGAGTTTCAGGAATTTATCTAGGTAAAACCAAAGAAATCTAAATGCTAACAAGAAGACCCTGCTATGAAAACTGCTGTATCACCAGACTCCTTTCTGAGTGTGTTGAATTTAGCATTTTCTGACAAGGCAAAATGTAATCTCTCTCCGAGACTGCATACAATGGGAAATCATTAAACTTAACAACTGTGCTCCCGATCAAATAATTGGTATTCGAAGGAAGATGGCTAGAGCCAGGAAATGTCACATCCTCCAGCAGTTCACAGAAGAGCGGAAAAACAGCAGTCCAAAAATGAACCAGGCAGTAGTTTGAAGAAAAATAAACTCAAAAGACCTGCTGCGGCCAGAGGAGGGAAGCCTGCCCAGGAGGAAGGATGAGATACAAAAGCAGTAGGAAGCAAATGTCCTGTACTGTCACAGAGAATTGCATTTCAGCCCAAAGGCACAATCCAGAATGACGATGCTATTGAGGCAAGAATACATGCAGAGGATCTCTAATTTTATGTGCAGACCACTACATCTCTGACTATGCAGTAAATGAAAGCAGTACTTTAGAAGTCAGTGTCATGAAAAAATATTTCTAATTTAGTCTCTAAAAAAGGTTAATTGAAAAAGCAGAGCCTTACATCCTTGATGAGATACTATGGGAGGTGCAAATGCCTTTGAAAGTGAGGAAAGCAGTATTAACTTTTTGACCTGCTGGGAAAAAAATGTCTACTGCAGAGGGAGGGTGTCAGGTAAGTTTTATCCACGTGGTGATTTTTTGCACAGTTTGAAATACCATTTCATACACAAGTCACAGTTGGAAATAAGAAATTAGATCTATTCTGGCTATTGAGAAGTTCATTGAAAAGATACATTGATTTTAAAGATGAAAAGCTGGGAAAGGCCACGTGCAGAAGAGAAAGATGATTTATCAAAATTCAGCCTACCACGACTCCAGGTTTTATTACTCTTTATGCAGTTCTTTGACAGACTCTTCTTCTTTCTTCTCATCAATGTGTGTTTTGTTCTCCCTCTTCCATTGCCAGGTTCACTCCTGCAGAAGTCTATTGGTAGACTCTGGGTCCTGAGGTGCAAATTAGGTAACTGCCTAGCCCCAGCATGCTAATATCTCATGGGATTCAACAGACAGATCCCTTCCATATTCGAAGAGCACTAACACAGCCAGACGAGCAGCAGCAGTTCCATTTGTGGAGTGCAAAAAAAGCCAGTGGAAATTGTTATTTTAAAAATTATTTTACCTTGAGGTTTAGACTCCATTTGAAAGCACATGTCTGTATGAAGAGTACATATCTGCATGACAACATGTATAAGCAGTGTGACCTCCATTGCCTCTCTTATTCTTTAAGATCGAAGGCTTGGGATCATAAAGAAAATTATGATAAGCACTACAGCACACTCTTGCTTCACTGCATAGAAAAAAAGACTAATATAAAAACAGAGTGTTTGATTTTTCCATCTTCCTTTTTAAAGGACCACCAACAAAATGCGATCAACAGAAGGGATTTTTTTTGTAGGGTTTTTTTTCCTTTTTTTCAAAACAGAGCACTGTGCTGATTAAATATTAGCTCATTAGCAGGGAATATTTATCTTGTGGCAGTTTGTTGTCTTTTAATAAGCAGAATGACACATAGGGTTTTCCATTAGTGACTTAAACTTTATCTTTCGTGTATTTTTAGCATTTCCATCTTGGTTAATTCCATTTTTAAATGGCATGAAATTCCCTTGAAAGTGCAATCTGTCTTTGTGCAGGATCTATGTCAGCTGTCTGTAGCGTATCTATCTGAAATATGATGGACTATAAACCTAACTTACAACTTTAAACCACAGACTTGTGGCAGGACTTTTCTGGAAAGCATGACATAGTCATTACTCTTGGAAGCATTGTTTTTAAAGACGACATGATACCTGAAGAAATGCAAGGCAAGGTCGGGCATATTGACACATGGGTAAAAGGTAAGGTCACTAACCAAACTCCTCTGCTAAAACACAATGCTGCAATTGAAATTGGGCTTTCAGTTCAAAACACATAGAAAACATAGATCAACAGCTTGAGCTGAAGAAAAGTGCACTAATTTCCAGTGTACTTCTTATCCTTTCTGTGGACCAGTGAGCAGAGAGCCACCATCATATGCTCCTCAACATGAAGACCTGGTCCCACAACATTGCTGCCACAGCTGCTTCCCTCCCCTGATACTTATTTGTCTGCTCATAGCCATGAACAGTCAGCCTTGTTTGTCCATCCTATCAAATGTCTGTGGAAAGCTACCATGTTTACCAAAACTTTGACCTTCTGCCTAGACCTTCTGCAGTGAGCCTTCAAAGAAACCTGAAACCCTGGGTTTTACTGAATAAGAACTAGAATACTTCACTCTTTAAGCAGAGAAATCTCAAAGTGCCTAAAGTGAAAAGAAGAGCAATTAACAGTGTTTTACACAGCTCTCTCCCTGTGTCCCTCAAGACATTTGTTTGACCTCATGACTGTTTTCAGATAATGCAATGCCTTTCTCTGTTGTAAGTAATTCTCCATGATCAGTTCTTCTCTCAGCTCCCCATTGTGATTCCCATCCATCCTCTATCTGCAGTCACATCCAAAGTCTTCCTAGATTTCCCTCCCTCATTTGCTCAGTACCCATAAGGTAAAGAGAAAACTCCTACCCAAGTGTTCTTATGTGGACTGAAAACAACTGTGAACAAAAAAGTACCAAAGTAAGCACTTTCTGTGACATTAACCTTTGCTGTTTCTGAATACCCATAAAGCTTTTAACATCCCAAAGACACCTACAGCTTACAGAGCACTTCTTTCTGTTATGGCTTGCTCAGTCACTCAAGTCAGAGACACCACCATGGGCTTTACCTACACATGCTGTTCACTATCTTTGACTGATGGTGGTTTACTGTGCCAGAGTTGCAGGAGTCAGGCATCTCATCACCTAGGTAAGGACCACTGTAGTCCACAAAAGAGTTAATTTAGGGTTGCCTTAACCTCAGCAGTCCCTAGCTTTTTGTCGCTCTTTTAATGTAGGACAAGTTTTATTCCTGCAAGGAAGGGATTCCTAAAATGCCTCTATCTGACTAACATGTTACTTCTATGTTTTCTTCATTAATTCCCACTTGCACACAAATTTGTTGCCTCAGCTGGCCCAACAAGAGGGACAAACTTCTGCAGATGATCACTAATGGCTGTTTGTGAAGTTGGTAGTGGCCATACAGGTAAACAATGCCTGTAACAAAAGAAGTTCTATCACCTGTCTGTTGAGTGTGGTCAGTGAGATTCTGTGTTTACAGAGTCCTTTGTGCATTTGCTACATTTCTTATTTTGATTTTTTGTTATTTCAAAATTCTATATGTCACCTGAGCCAACAATTATAATGGATAAATAAAATAGTAGGGGGTGGCAAAATTTGTTTTTGCCTTGTTCTTGGCATAGTGATCAGAATGAAGGAGGTCCCATTTTATGTTTAGATGAAAATGTCAAGGGAAAAATATTACAAGGTTATTTTTTAGTAATTGCGAAATCTATGATTTAAAATGTGTAGTTGGGCCCTATATATTTTAATTAAATCTACCCAGTTCTCTATTTGATGTCTGAAAAATAATTTTAAGCCAAAGAGGATAAATTATAGCAAAGGTAACTGAAAATTTGAAGTCAATTTCCAACCTGCCCATCTAGATAAATTATTTTATCAACTCAGAAGATTAGCATACCCACAATCCTCCCAGAGAATGAAGAGAGTTAAGTGTGAATATTTTAAAATATGAGCTATGAAGTAACTGATTTTTATCTAATGCACATAATGTTCTACCTACAAAATTCTCCTCCCTCCACCACAATTTTATAGTCACTCAGAGAGGATATGAAGAATGTTGTGATACATTTCCATTATTTCAAGAAGGAAAAAAAAGAAGAAGAGTTGTAAGAGGTTTGTTTTACATATAGGCCTTGTTTCAGCATACTGTTATAAAAATGGCCCTGGGATTTATGGTTCAAATGAAAAATTAAGAGATGGGTTAGAAAACAATCACAGCAATGTTTCCATTTATTTGTCTTCCCCTCCCTTCCTCATGTCTTGTATCCTGTGTTGTCAGAGAGAACAGATGGTTAAGTAATCAACTAGGTGTGAAAATATACAGTAATGTTGCTTCACACATTTGATAACAGTAAAGGCCCATTTACGGATGTCTCTTGGAAAAAAGAGAGGTGACAAGATTTTTTAATGGGATTTATCCTGTTAGAAGAAAATCAACTTTCTATACAAAAGTAGTTTAAATTCACCTAAATAATGAATTTACTATTTTTGTACTAACTGAACAAACATCATCTGGACCCTGCCTGGCACAAAGATCCTATCACCTCCTGTAAACAGATGAAGAAAGGGCTGCGGACAAATAACTGGAGTGCACAGACACAAATGCCTCAGAGGAGGCTTCGATGCCTACCTGTTACTTTTGCTGTGAAAACTCAAAATGTAGAACCTCAGAATCATCGGTGCCAAACCTAAAGGGGCCTCTGTGACTGCGGAAATGTCTCAGGGTCTACATTTCTGCTGCTGGGTATGCAGTAAACCTCAAAGCTGTGACACTTCCAAGCTGCTTAGTGCCTGGGGGTTGGCAGGATTAGCCCCCCCTCTTCCCATTTAGCTCCTCAAGCACAGGAAAAGAGCCAGTCGTGACATTAGGGGATATTCAGAGATGAAATCTGATGTTACATATTTTTTCTTCTTTTTCATACAGGTATAGAACACAAGGGACTCAGAGTAAGGCACTCTCCTCCTTACTCTCCATTTTCCCTGGGAGTCATTAATTTTGGTGTAGTAATCTGAGCAGAATCTCAGCTGCTATAGGTGAAATGCAGGGGGATGGTACCCCTTTGGCCCATTGCTTGACATGAGCAGCTGTCTTCTAATGCCATGGCTGGGTGGTTTCAAACCTCCTTTTCTGACAGGAGCAGAAGCCACTGGTAAAGGCAGTTGTCTTAACATTTCAGATGAGACAGTGAAAATGCAGTAATCTCTATTCAAGATAAATTATATAGGGTTTTGGGGTTTTTTTTTTTTAATTTCCCTCTATATCATCATTGGCTCAAAAACCAGGTTTCCCACTTTCTGAGGAAACTTTCCAATCATGACATATTTACGAAATAGGTAAGAACCACCCGCTCCTTCACCAGATAAGTATTAAGAGAAAATCCTGACTCCATTATTTCTCCCTATCTGCCCTTCTCTGCCATTTGTTTGCTGTCTGACTTTTTCCATATCTCAAACTTCTGTGCTCAATTCTCTATTTGTGAGAATTAAAGTACTGACTGTTAATTTCAACTTCAAGGCCAACATCTACCTTTTAGGCTACAGAGGCTGTAACATCTGCAAAAGTCTGGTATTGGGCTGTCAAATCTGCAGGTGCATGCTTCTCAGAGACCAAAATGAAGGTTGAATGTGGTTGAATGTGTAAATCTGGTGCTGAAAGTTCTTGTATCTGAGCTCCAAAGTATGAAGAAAATAGTGGTTTTCTGTTGTTAGCATGTTCTGTCTGGCAGCTCCTGGCTGTTTCCTGGAAAGTGGTTGCTTTACTATTAGTTCATGCTACATATTTTCCCAGCAGTCTAAAACAGAGGTTAAAAATGGAGTAGCCAAACATTCATCACTCCTACCCTGAATCATCAATGTGATGAAGCTTCATTCCTACCCATTCACATATTTTTATGTACAGCTACACACACACTGCAAATTATAATATACAACATATAATCTCTTCCAGCAAAAATCAAAGATTTTTATAACATGGTTAGGAAGTTTTCATTTCTTTCATTCCACTAATGTTTCAAAAAATATTTACTAAGGAGATTGCATAACACAAAGGACTGCAATACAATAGCCTTTCATCTGTGTTTACTCAGATAAATCCAGCAGGGATATGTTTTAATGTTAATACTTCTGGATAGTTCGTTCATTGCAATGCTACAAAAGAAAACTGAGGGAATAAGAACGGGATATAATAGATTCTCCATAAAGAAAGAAAAACACTTTCAAGCAGGCTAAGACAGACTGCAAAAACTGGTCATGTAATGACTGCTCAGTAAGTGGTGTACAGTAAGAGCTCTGACTCACTACCCTGAAGCAAAACCCTGCAGGGGCTTAGAACCTTACCGCCACTCATTATCTGCCTGTCCTCTTACTGGTGATTACTGCTTTTAAGGTAGAAGATACAGACTGAGATGTGTTCATGTCTCAGCACAACCATGTTAGCATAAACACATCTTTGTCTGTCGTTTAAGCTGCTGTGACAGAGTGGGTGCTGCAGCACAGGGGAAGTAACCTCTGGCAGAGAAAGCCATAGCCTTTTTAACCACCGTGGTTAGCATGGCCAGTGGTCATCTGTCAGGATCCAGAGGCTGATGCCCATGTTTCCAGGAAAAAGTCAGCACCACTAGTGTGAGTGGGGCTCCTTCTGACAGCCTCTCTAGAAGAAATCTATAGAACCTTGTTGCTTGCAATACATTTTGTTCTTATTTTCTGCTGCAGGGCATTATTGTGAGGTTTAGATGATCCTTTTCACTTTACCTTCGAGCTCAGGCTGGCTCTAGGCATAATGAACATAGACAGGTACCAAAGAAAACAGACAAGGGTTGTAAAGTAGCTATGGCCCCAGTGGCTGTTCAAATCTCTGGATAGGCAGACTTGTCCAACTGCTAGTGCCAAAGGAAAGGTACAGGTGTGTGGATTGGTTGTTCCTTATGACCATTTTCACCAATAGGCATTACAGTTCCAAACACTTTGACCAGCAGCAGCAAGCCAGTCTACCCAGTCTTCTTTGTGTCCTCTTTGTCTCAGCTTCCTTGTCCCATGGGTGGAGCAGCCCGTCCTTGTCTCCAGCCTTACTTTCTCTGTATGTCAACTTCATCTTTGCATATACCAGGTGGAAACCATGAGTCATTAATCATGGTAGCATAACGCATTTGGTAGCTTTCTATTCACTTTCTCCAAGAATAAACTGAATATCTTTTTATATAACTGATGGCTGTTCAGCACTTCCCATTAATATTACACCCATGTCTTCCACACACGTGCATGTGATGGTCCCTCTGAGCTTCAGCTGATAGTCAAAGTTGTGGCATATCACCGTCCCAGCTCCTTCAAACACGACAAGCACCCCTTTTCTCTATTGTCGACTCTTGACAGCTTTTCAATATCTTGTGGTGTCAAGGGAGACATAACTTCAAAGCATTTTGGTTGCTTGAAGGGAAAATTACGTTGATATGATCAGGGATAAAGCAATAGGCAGAGAAGCTGTCAAGAAAGCTGCACATGCTCATGTACACATGCACTTTGTTGTCTTTCAGAGTCTTTATTTTCTTCGAGGACATCAGTTGTTTGGGTTTTTTTTTAACAGGACATTAAAATAATACTGCTCCAGGCAAAGAATAGGCACAGTAATAATGAAAACTGACAAGTGGTGGTAGCAAAAAGCAGCACACTGCATATCTTTATGAGAACACTGTTTTACCTTATCATTAAAAATGTGAGGACATAAGCAGAAGGACAAGGCAGAAGCACATGTATCTGGGAGAAAACGTTTTCCAAGAGCCAGAGAGTGAGGAATCAGACTTTCCTGAAAAGAAGGAAGAGTCATGTACATACTCTAGTGCAGTTTTGATGTGTGCTTTTAAGCCTGCCATTAATATTTTCTAGTTCTATTGATTTCAGTCAAAAATTTCTTAAGGTGACGTATGCAAACCCTGAAGGTTCCAAAACAGAGGGGACACACACACGCACACACAAAATACCCTTTATCTATATTCTAAATATCACGATCTTTTTAAGGCAGTCTTGTGATTTGGGGGCACAAAAATCTTGAGTTTTAAGTTCTTGAGGTGCCTTGAGATAATTGTCCTTAGTTCTTGCAAATTATTCTGAATTTGTTTTCAAAAAAATAAAAATGTGACTAAGTTGACCTGTTGTCAATTTGCAGTGGATCATGGGTTAATAGAACCAATAACTTGGGAATATCTCTTTTTTTTTCCGGTAAAGAAGCTACCATAGGTAACTATTGATCTAACTATCCTTTCCCCTAAATAAGTATGGAATGGATTTTACTTCCAACCTTCCAGCTGAGAGCTAGAGATGAGAAATATAACCAAATACATAAACTCAGTAAGATAAAGACATTTCAATGATCTGTGAGTATAAATATTCAATGTTTTTCAGTGATAAGGGAGTTCAGGAAAACATGCTAAATTTGGAAGATAAAACCTGTGAACATTGTTACATATTAAAGCAATATAATATCCCCTTGAAAACCCAGTTAGCCTCATGCCCTCTGCATTATTTTAACTAGAAGCTATCAAAAACTGGTCAAAACAACTAATTTTGTTGAGCATGTACACAGTTCATAAATATGGTTTATATGGACCTAGATATGTCTGTATGGTCTCTTCAGAGAAATATGGGTAAAAAGCAACAGACACAGAAAACACATTCATTTTAAGCAGCATTATTTTACCAAATTGAAGTCTTTTTTTGCCCTAGACCACTGAGAGAAACTGTACATGGTCCATCCTCTTATGAACATTTTGACAAAGTTATCTGATATAAAATACAGCTTCAGAAGCAGTGGGTTTTGTGCAGTGAGCACAAATACCTGGATATTACCTTCTTCTGTTCTGTAAAACTTAAAAAAAATGGTATTTGCAAAAAGATTTGGAGGAAAAATGTGTTCTGAGTACCAGTTTCCTTGAATACATTCCTCATCTCAGTGAGGAAGCCAGAACACAAGCTAGGCAAAAAGAGAATTTTGTTTGTCTCACATTGGGGTGCCAGGAAAATGAAAATAGGGTTCTCTCCTCTCTCTACGCCCTCAGGTGAATTCTGGCAGTGGGAGAGAAGTTGGTGGTGGGAACATCAAGATGTAGTGAACACGATGCATGTGTCACAAGGTGTCTTCTGTGAAGCTTGAAGACTGGCTTAAATGCCAGCAAGATCATAAAGGATGATGAACTGTTCTGAGACTACTACCATGTCATTTCTGCATCAAAACACATGGGTATTATCAGTTTGCCATTCCTATTCCTTCTTATTTATCTCATATATTACTGCTTTGAAGATGCTGCTGGTTAATTGTTGAGGGATTTATGTAGGAGGGAGGCATCTGTGAAAAACAATAGGTTGCTCGCTGTTTCCTACGAGGATTTCTTGCAACGCTGAGCAGGGCAAAAGAAGTCCTCCCTCAGGCTCTAGAGTTTCAGGCAAATCAGTCAGGGGAACAAAAGCCCTGACTTCTCCCCTCTGGTGGGCCAGAGGTTGATAGGGAACTGTTGCCAGGGAGGCTAACAGGCTGTCACTCTCCATCAAAATGTCATTGACCCTCCATGAATAAAAGACTATTTTGAAATCTAAAAGAAATGCCAGACTTTTATCAGTAACTGCCTTTAGGCTCCCAGTCCATTCTGCTTTTACTCTCCTACATTGCCCCACTGAACAGTATTTGCTCCAAGAATAGGTCCCATTTCATTCTTTGTGATTTAGGGATATCATAATCTGTCATTTGATTATAGATGTAATCCTTAAGAAGAAATAATATGAATTTAAAAGTTCATACCTATTTAGTAAGTGGAGATTGAAAATACAGTCTGAAAACTTGTCCATTGACTCCTTTGCACACCAGCATATTTAGATGAAAAATACAAAGTTCAGTCCTCATTTCTCACATCTCCTGATAAACAAATCAGATTTTCTGCAGCAAGTAAATCCAATCCTCTTTTTTTGCTTTCTCTGCAACATCCAGGAACAGAAGATAAAGGAAAGGTTGCTGCCTGCTAGGCCACTGGTGAATAACAGACTGGAAGTCATAAAAATAAAGGCTTGTGCTGCACACAACCGTCTCCTTGCCTTGCTACCAGCTCTCAGTGCTGTAAGTAGTTCATGCTGCTTTGAATCTCAGTAGCTGAAGGTTCATGTGGGCCTTAAAGCAAAGGGAAACCTTATGCCCTAGGTCACATTTTGTGTAACTCCCACCCCCATACTCAGAGGGGCTGCCCAGGGCTGCAGCCAGCAGCAAACAGCTCCAGTTTCAGCTGCAGAGTGCAAACAGAAAATAAATATAACAAGTACTGGACAAACTGGAAAAAAATGCACTGTAGAACATGTCATTTTCATACTATCAACCATAGGCCAATTAAAGCAGCCGCAGTACAGAGCGTCATTGATACTACAGTAACTCAGTGAAGCACAACACAATTGCCTCTCCTGGAGCCTCTGCATTTTTCCAGGGAGAATTCAGACTCTGTGATTAGCTTGCTTTATCTTAGGAAGACTGAGAGAGTGCATCCAAGGTGCATCCATCTAACCTGTTGTAAATGTCTGCTTTAGGAAAAGAGAGTCCTTGCTGTGAGCTAATTACTGTATTCACCGACTGCAAAGAGAGGTTTTTAACTTTTTCGCTCCAGTTAATCAGACAGATCCCACCCCAGCTCAGTGACAAAAAGTGGGCAAAAGAAGCCCAGGTGGAAGCTGTCCTCAAGACCTGGAAGGTTCCAGGGGAGTACTCCATGGGGAGATGTATTAGGTACCAAAGCATTTGTCTGCTCGCTCTTCCCTTCTTCTCTCATTTTTCATAGTGGTCACAGAATAGGTCGGATGGGTAGTCCCACTTCCTAGTCAAAGTAGGGCCTTGACAGACTTCTCAGCCTCTCTAGGCACTCTGTTTCAGCATCTGACCAGCAGTGACCAAGTATTGTCTGTGAACCTTGCAGACTAGAATAAATGTCACCAGTGAAGATTTTTTTTTTCTTTATAACCAGGATTCTGCTTGCTGCCACTTTTGACAACTGCCTTTCATCATGCACCTCAGTGCATGGCTCCATCTTCTCTGTGAACATTGTTTAGGTTGTGGAAATCTGCAATTACATGTCCATGAGCTTTGTTGTCCAGAATGCCTAACCTCAGCAGACAGAAGAACAGGCAAATGGGTGCAATTCATCTGATAGCATACCAATGTCTGTAGTGCAAGTGTCTAATTGCCTCCACAGATGATAACTGGAGCCTAGGTTGATCCACTTATACATAGATGTCTGTACTAGGCTTGTCTAAAGTTAGGTGAAATGAGTCCCATTTCATTGTAGAGAGTGAATGGTCTGGGTAATATACAGCATAATTGCTAGAATTTAGGTTCCAGTCTCATTGTGACTTTAAAAAGCTGTTGAAGTGGGATTCACCCCACACCCCACACCCGCTCCAGGTGTTTTCAATGCGTATGTCTAAATCAGAGCTGGTTTTCTGGACTCCTTTACAGTCAATGGACAAAAATAGACATTTCGAAAGTGTAATTCATTGGACCTATTTTAGCTATCAAGAGAAGATAAGAGTGGTGTTCCTTTAGTTGACAAAACAGAGTCCAGACAACTCCCTCAAGTGTGTCTGTGGACAATTTATGTACCTAAAATTAAGAGAGATTAATCCCAACACTACATTTCTTTGTGTCATGTTATTTCTAGCATTAGGATTTTTATTGGTATTAATTCCAATTTGTTAAATGAACATAGTGTTAAAATTCCAGCACTGAGCTATCCAACTGTATATATTTGTCTGACTCAAAGCTCAATGAAGCCACTGAAAGCCTCTGAAAGGACGCAGATGGGGTTTGGCTTCTACAGGTTGCTAAAGTAATTGAATGGTTTGTATCCAAGTGCATTTGTACCATGTACAAGTTGCAATTCATTACAGCCATATTAACATTCTGCAAAGACTCAGACAAAGTGACCTGGAGGGTTTTTTTGTCATCAGGCCTTATTACAATGCAAATAAGCAGGTGTATCACTTAGACAATTCCACAAGACAGCCTCTTCATTCAATATGCTGATAATGATGTATTAGCCTTCATCTGTGCCTGCAACGGGTGATGCCGCAGGCAATGTACATTAACAAACAAATCCAAGAGGAAAGCCACCAAATCTTTGGAACAGACTATCTTTAATTCAGTCTACTAGGAAGAAAAAAAAAAACCCAAAACCAAAACAACAAACAAACGCTGTAAAATGAAAGGCAGAGAATATTGACTGAGAGTGTAAACAGACAAATGGAGGAAATTCAGAGATGTAATTCCTTATGTAAGAGCGATTTGCATCCTTGGCTTCCTTTGCAGGCGCAGTCATTTCATTCTTACTGCCACAGGCAGAGACCAAGTTTTCCATATAAAATGGATATGATAATACAGTTAAATGGTTTGCAGACAAGAGTGAGCTAAATTTCAATCATTTCAGAGCACAGGCAGAGGAACTCTAGGATAGATCCAACAGAGCAATGCAGACTTGCCTGCAAATTCATAGAAACATATGACTGAAAGTCACCTTGAGAAGCTCAAAGGCTGGCAGTTTTGTGTGGGCAATACGACAACTTGCACCTTATTTTCCCAAAATCAGTGTTTAAGAGTACTGGTAGAGTCTCAATCCGAATGTAGAACCTTCATGTCTCTCAAATACATCTCTTAAAATACCTGTGCCCCAAGTGGCCAGTTTTTCAACCCCTACTATGAAATATCCAACATCTGTCATCTTCTCGCACTTGTCCCTGTAAACTTAGGTCAAAACTGAGGCAGCGATGAATCTCTAAACCAGCTTAACATGGCTATAGCCATCTTGTAAAAAGATCATATGCAATGAGAACAGAGAGATGATGCACTGACTGAAGCACTTGGAAGACATGACTTTCTTTCTCCACAGTGTTCATAATTACTCTGAAAGAAACATTTAGCCTTTCTGTGTCTCAGTCTGTCATCTTTAACTAATGGCAATAAGCTACTCTATGCCATGCACATGTGGGGCACATATAATAATGAAGACATATTCAGTGGTTGTAATCAACAGCAACATGTAAATACCTCCTCCAGATGGTATCAAGAAGGACACAAAACAAATACACTCAAAACATAAAGAAAAGGAGATGTAAAAACCTGAGCCAGGGAAATTGACATTTATTTTTCTTTTTTTTTGGCAAATGTGAATTGTTCAGAAATAATCTGCTCATCTGCTTTGGAAAGAAGATGATTTCAAGCCCAGAATAAGGTCTCTGAAAAGTCTTATAATTAAGGCATTTAGACAAAATATTTGCTGCAGCTGAATGCTCAGGCATAACTACTGAAGCCTCAGATCTACAGAGGTCAAAACCACAAGTCTTCTGTTTTTTCTGGAGAAAGACTTCAGTTATACCATTCAAATAAAGTAAATTTTCTCTGTATCTTTTTCCCTCTCACTTTCCCTCCTATCTCCCACTTTCCTTCCTTCCTTCCTCCCTTTCTCCTTTTATAAAATAGCTATTTATCACTATCATATCAGAATGCTTTAAAAACATTAATTTATACATGTGCAGAACACCTTGGAAGATTAGAGTGTAACATTAACTTCAGAGGAAGGTCTGGGAGACTAGTCTGCTATTACAGGAGTCAGATAATGAACGCTCTGACTCGGAAGTCTTGGTTGATGACATACTGGTGCACAATCACAGTAGCAATCAGCAATTGCTGCACTTCGACATGCAGAAACCCCACAACAGAAAGATCCTCCAAGAGGTCAGGCAAGGTAGACCACTGTTTAATCTTTGCATCCACTGTGGCTACACCAAAGGCCTACCAGTACCGTTTGAGTCCTGGAAGCAAGCTCTTCTGAGGGAGCCTATGCCAAGGATACACGGACCCATCCAGCTGGTCACAATAGGGTGCTTCTGCCACTTTTCTATTGGTAGGCTCAGCTCAGTTTCCAATATAGAAAATTACGTTATTCAGTAACAGAAGCAGAATTGGTGACATTAAAATACAGTGTCTCCAAACTTGGGGGCAATATAATTTAAAGTTGCTAAGGACCTAGAAATACTTTCTTTTTCCCCCACAAAACCAGGTTTGCATGCAAGTTTAAACAGTCAAAGCACAGTTCTCATCAGATTCAGTTACAGCACCAACTACTGTGACCTGTAAAAGCCCATCTCTTCCACGAAAGAATAAAAATATCTCTAGTCTGTAGCTGAACAAGTGAAATGAGAAACATGTGCAAAGATGTAAAAAAATGTGATTAAGGTTGAGTTGATACACTTTCTTCAATTCATCCATCTTAAACTGAAGAGTTTAGTCTAAGCAAGCTGAGTAACCTTATGACAGTACACAGCGGACAAAGGCAGCTCTCACACATGCTTGATTATATCTTGGATGTTTCTTCTAGGTAAGATAATTCATTACTAGAGATACTGCTTTTCTCTGTTGGCCATAGAGAAACCCAGATAACTAGTTTAGGCAAGATGCTTGACTTTAAATTAAGTTAAATGAGGTGATCTAAAATACGAGTTGTATTACACAGTAACCTTGCAGCACTGGCAAGACAAAATTTCCTCTCTGTGAAGCTCTGCTCTTTCTGTTTGCAATCCTCTGCCTCATTCATGTATGTATTCCAGTTGATAGGCTTTCAGGGAGAATATATTTAACGACAACTCTTCCACTCATATGAACCAGTGAAAGGTCTCTGCTAATTTCTTATGGTGTTGTCCAGCAGCACAAGTAGGCTTCTCAAGGGAGAGATCAGAGTGAGAATTAGGGCTCTGTGATTGTTACTAAATCAGTTAAAAGGACTTATGGTAAACCTACCCACTCGAATTTAGTAAGAAACTCCCACTGAGGGGACAAGCACTGCTGTGGCCTGAACGGGTTATTTAGACACTTACAATATCTGATAACCTGACATTTCTTGAAATTCATCCTGTGTTTCATTGAGATGAAGCATTCTGAGGTACCTGGGGCATGTACAGCAATGATATTTAGGATGTCTGGGAATTTTCACTTCTGGAATACTAAGAACAAATTCTGATCTTATTGGCATGTGTGTAAACACAGACTAACTTCACTGACGTCAATGGTGTAAAAGCCATATGCTGCTCCTCCTGGAGCTGACTTCAAACGAACTAAGAACTGATGCACAACATGAACTTCCCTGGATACAAATGAGATCAGAATCTGCTTGTTAAACCTTTACTGGTTAAATTTATTTCTGGTAAGAATGTATTGTATCACCTTGCAGAGCCATAACAGAAAAAAGAATTTGGGGCAAGACTGCTTAAAAACTGGTTCATTCACAATGAAAAGACTATAGTATACTTCAGTCAATTTTCAAAATGTAAGACTAAATGAGAAGGAAAAAAAACAGTTGTAAGCAAAGGTCAGAGCTGGATAATATGCCATCCTGACTGTTCACTAGCTGTTCTATACCTGGCCTGTGTTTGGAATGACAATTGGCCAAGGCTTCACTTCCTTTAGACTTGTTTCTCTCTGTTGCGGTTTAGGCCAGTCGGCAACAAAACCCCTGCAGCTGTTTGCTCACTCCTCCCCCCAACACTGGGGTGAGGAGAAAATGTAAGGAAACCTGGTGGGTCAAGACAAGGACAGGGAGGGTTCACTCACCAGGTATGGTCATGGGCAAAACCAGACTCAACCTGGGGAAAAAAATCCATTTAATCAGCCATCAGTCAAAACAGAGTAGGATAAGGAGATGTGAAAGCCAGATCTTAAAAGACAAACAAACCACTTCCCCCACCCCTCCCTCCTTCCCAGGCTGCAGTCCCCTCACTCCCGATGTCTCTCCCTCCTCCCCCATCAGCGGCGCAGGGGGACGGGGAATGGGGGGTGCAGTCAGTTCACCAAAGATTGTCCCTGCCACTCCTTCCTCCTCAGGCGGGGAGGGGTCCTCACACGCTTCCCCTGCTCCAGTACAGGGCCTCTCCCATGGCAGACAGTCCCTCACGAACCCTTCCAACGTGTGTCCTTCCCACACAGTGCAGCCCCTCAGGAACACACGGACCCAGCATGGGCTGCCCACAGGTCTTCTTCATGAGCAGTTTAAGGGTTATGGGGGAAAAAGGTGTTAGGCAGGTGAAATAAAGAACTGTAGTTTTAAGTCAATAAAATAATTTTTTACTTTGATATGTTCTAAATTTTTATCACGTAAACTGAAGTACAACATCTTAAGTAAAGACTACTCTCTTAGTACATATTCAATCACATTTTATTCTGTTCAGCAAGAAAGAAAGAAGAAAAGTTAATTTATGATGACTGCTAGTTTGCTTATACTGGTGTAGATCTACTGTCATGCTGTCGAAGAGCACATTGTGCAGCCTATGCAAAAGCACTGATTTCCAAATGCCCTAATCACCCTTAAACACTCCTACAGCTCTTTTCTTCACTCAGTGATGGCAGCCTTATTACTAAACACTTTTCTCTAGCCAGTGTGTCTAGAAATTATTATGATAATGTACAAGATAGGCTGCCATCACACTTCAACGCTTCTTGATATGTACAGCATCAGCTACTGACTTAATGGTTTTGTAATCATACCTCTTGTATACAGAACATCTTTGGTCAGATAAAAAAAATATTACAGGGCAAGTTTTACACCTGAGCCACATGTACAGGGGGGTAATCTGTGTCACTATTTCTCTTTAACTGATCTTCTTTAATTATTGACTTCTTCTAACCCATATTAAGCAGAGATGGGTTGGCCTGAAGACTGTCTGAGTGAAATGATGCAGGAACAAAAGATTACTATGACTCATAGATCATCAGTGCTAGCCTTCATGCTTGCAATATTTAGTCCATTGGGCCTTTCAGACATCTACTCCAAGTCCTTCTCACCTGTCTTACCTTCAAAACCACTAGACCTTTATAGAAAAAAATCAAATGATACAAAAAAGTCTATCCCAACACTGGAAAATAGCCTGAGAAATCTAGGGCATTCCTGATTTAAAGGCATGGAGGATGTAACCATTTAGAGCTATTACGGAATAAATATCGTTCCTCAGAAAACTCCTAAACATAGCTAGGGGAACATTTCATGCCTTGTTCTCTAAGTGTTCATTGGTGCTGTAAGAGGCAAATTATTGAGAGTCTTTTGGTTTACTTCTTATGTTGTTACCACCAATATTATAGATTCCTGTAACAGCAGGCAATTTGTAGGATGAATATAGAGCCACACTGAAATAAATGCAAAAAAATCAAGACAATCTAATTGTGGGAAAATTCACTGACTGACTGGCTTACTGTGAATAAATGTCACTGACCATGGTCACGAGACACTTCTCGTTAGCATTAGAAGCAGTAAAACTCTTCACTTAATGCCTTCTTTTAATGCCTGGGCACAAACTGGAACACAGGAAGTTCCACCTGAACATGAGGAGGAACTTCTTTACTGTGAGGGTAACAGAGCACTGGCACAGGCTGCCCAGAGAGGTTGTGGAGTCTCCTTCTCTGGAGATATTCAAAACCCGCCTGGATGCATTCCTGTGCAACCTGCTCTAGGCTAACCTGCTTTAGCAGGGGGGTTGGCTAGATGATCTCTAGAGGTCCCTTCCAATCCCTACCATTCTATGATTCTATGATATGTGCAGAGGCCGGAGTAAATCACTAGGTTCTCTCCTCAGTCCTTCAGGGGAGCTGAACTTCCTTTGGCTGCTGCTCTTAGCTTACAGATGCAGCACATGGTCCTGCAGAGCTGCGCCATGAGAGCAGGTGTGTGTTTGTGTGCTTCCAGAATGAAACAGGAGATGAAGTAGTCGAGAAGTAATAAGAAGTAATCCTAATGATGAAAGAAAAGGCAAGGGAGAATAAGAAATATCAACTCTGCTAGATTAGATGTCATAGAAAGCGAAAGGGACAGGACTGCAGGACCTCACCTGGCGAGGTGAGGTTGTGATCAATACAGGGAGCTTGGCAACAACGGGAGCTCTGCGTGGTGGAGGCTGAACGAGCCGAAGGGCCACTCAGTCAATGGGAGAGTTGAACCAGGAAAAAAGTTGAAGAAACCAAGAGTTNTGTTAAATTTGGTACCCAATATCCTTCGAAAATCACACAGAGTCGAGTAATAGTGAGCTACACGCTATTTCAACCTGTGAAAATCCTTCGCGAAAATCTAAACGCAGAGACTTATTCGCTTTTTCCTTCTCTGGCTTCTGTCAGTGAAGGATCCAGAACCTCGCGAAAACTGCTCTGAGAGGCGTCCCAGCTCAGAGGGAGATACACGGTCACAGCCTGCTGTGGTCCCGGAGAGCTCAAAGGGTCTCGCTTTAGAACCATTGTTTATAGAATTGCAAGATTACTGACTTTGGTCAATGTTATCATTTTGTGGCCACAATTCTTGTCAGATAATTAATCTTTGCGTCTCTCAGATGTGGGCTGCAACCCATGCAGGAGAAGATTTAGGTAGGTTTCCCGGGTAACAGAAGTTCCAGAGATGGTCAGGGAGCACCTAATCACTTCAACTCACTGTGATTGCATGAGGAGTTCCAGGTGCAGTTAGGGAGTGCCTAATTGTCCCAACTCACTGTGCTCATCCCGGGACAGAGAGGTACCGTATTACTTCATATCTTGGCTCACTGTACCAACAGGCAGGGTTGGAGAGTGCCCAATTATCCCAGCTCTTTGTTCTCAGATGGTGATGGATGATCTGACATTGCAATGTGGCTTGTTCGTAGGGGGAAGCGGGGCCTACACTACAACGCTATGCCACTCGTCTTCTTTCTAGGGGAGGAATGGAAAAAACAATGGCAGTCAAGTTATTTGGAATACAGAAAAGATATTTCTGGCCTTCGGAGGCAAACAACAGTAATTTGGATTTATCACGTATAAATGTATCACAATAGATAGCAGTTATGCTTCCTTTCATATCCTCCTGCCTCCATTTTGGGGAATATCAATAGATTAAAAATCTGTACCGTCTTCTCACAGACTTAAATTTTTCAGTCCGGGTTCATCCCTCTCCTATCGTTTTTCCCCATAAACTTACTAAGCTTCATGTTGGAACAATGCAATATTCTTACCTTATCTGTCTTATTTGGGAAGATATTTCAGCCTTGCAATGTCAGTTAATTTTCAGTGTAAACATATCCATCATGAGTTTGTCTATATGGTTTTCTGCCAGAATTATCTTCTAAATACTTTATTGTTACTGTTAAACATTTTCTCCTCATGCCGAAACATACTTATATGAAATAATTCAGTTCCCTCTCACTAGACTAAACAAGCCAAGTTCTACTGATTAATCTCTTAAGTTGTGTTTAATATTTCCCCAGTCACCCAAAGAGGCTTTTTTAGTCTCTGTTTGGTATCTGATCTGCCCACACGGTCCTACATCAAGCCTTCTTAAGGTTTGCGCATCCAGTGGTTCCATTATCCCTTTTCATGGCCTCACTACCTTAATAATTCATAGTTGTCTCAAGAACAACAGGGATCCTAAGGGTATATAATTTCTTTTGTTGCCATCTAACCACTACAGAACAAGTTATTTGATGAATCTCTAAATCAATGACTTTGCACTGGATATACTTTGTATTTTTCTGGTGAAAAAATATTTCTTTATATGATGATCTGGTCCATTGTCAATAGCTTCCAACTTACAATCATCCATAGTTTTTATACCTAATTCTTATACCGAGATATAAGAATACGCTCTGTGACTACACTCAGCAGGTCTGTTTTCAAGACCAAACCTGGAGGAGTATAACTAATAACAGCTCTCCACTCACATCTTATTCACACACCTGTGAACTACATGGAGTATTTGTTCAGTTTCAATTATTTTCATATTTTGTCACATATATGTTCTGAATCTATAATTAAGCCAACAGAGAGTTCTTGCAATCCAACTTCTATGTTATCAGCTTTACTTTTCAATGGCTCTTGAGTATATAATGTGAGGAAAGAATAGATTAATTTACATCTTGATTTCTGAATGGTATGACAACAGTCAGGAATGAAGGTATAATAAGTGAAATACCATCAGATTGTGTGTTATTTCTGTGCTAAAGGTGCTGAAAAGCGTCAGTCCAAAGCAAAGGTACCAACACAGAAATGCTGGCTTATTTCTATTTCCTGCTCTGTTACATTGCAGCTGTTGCAGAGGACAGTCTGACAAATTTAAGGTTACCTTTGACTATATTATATTTTTATAGTAGGTGCTTGAAGATCCACAAGGAGAAATAACATTGTTACATCAACACTAAGTGTGCACCCCATAGATTAGAAATATCCTAGTCTCTGTTTTAGATTTATTTGTATGAGCTGTAGATAACTTAATCACTGCATTTTTAATCTGTCTTACTGATATATTAAAGCAAATTTTCTCAAATAAAATATATCTATCTGAACAGGCCTTGTAGGAAAGACAAATGCTACAATAAATTTGAGTAAGAGGTTCAAGATGCATAGTTTGATTAAATTCTCATCAAAATCCATGGGAGTTCATTAGGGTTTAACAATCTGACTTCTTTAAATATAAAGTTCTCAGTAGCTTGCTAGATACTTTTTATAATAGAGCTTTCAATTATGGGACGCAGTTTCATGACCAGTTTATCCCAGTCTGTACGTGAGCTCTCAGAAAAGAGATGGTTCTGTCTTTTCTCACATTCTTAGCTGCATTTCCAAAGCTTCCCATAAGACCATCCAAGTAAAAACCACACTTACAAAAGTCAGTTTGTTTTCGGCCACACTTCCAACTTCCTGGTCTGACTAACCAACCACATGTGCTAATATTAGGAAAGTGGATGATCAAATGAGTGGCTGAGAACCAGGGGAAAAGGGGCAACTTCCTTCATCAACAGTGATACAAATCAGGTGCACTGAATGTGAAATTTAAATCACCCTTAAGTCAAACTGGCATATAGTTTGGTCATTTCCAGTTTATCTTATTACGTTTAATTATTGTAGGTATTTGCTATCACAGACTGGAATTCATTTAGTTATTGTTATTTTAGACAATGCTAAAGGCAGACATCAATTGCAGGCAAGTGATGCAGCAGACAATAAGGAACAATGAAGTCTTCCCTTTTGCAATGAAAGATGAGGAGTTACTGACTAAAGTGCAGGTTGGCTTGCCAGCACTTCAGCAGCAGCTACACCATGTGAGCCAAAGGGATTCTCCCTGGGGATTGATTATAAATGACAGAGCTGAGCTCTGGATCATCTACTGTGGAGTATTTATATGTCAGAGGCCAGACGGAAACCAGAAACCTCAGAGAACTCAGGGAATGGGAAAATCACTCTGAATATCTAAATATGCAGCAGGGAAAAATCCCATTTCTAAAATAATTTCCTTTCTTCATGAAACAAATTGAAATTGCCCTAAAAATTATATAAAGTCTCAGATCTGGATGTAGAAAGATTAAATCTTAATGATCCACTTCTTAGATTGAGATCATATATTGTTGTTCTTTCTTATTGGCCCATACGTCTCATCTGATCTTGATCTGTTCTCTTGATCTGTTCTTGATCAAGACCTCATCTGATCTTGATCTGTTCTTTGCTACGTCTATATTCCTACTGTTAAATCCCATACAAATTATTCTCTACTGCTCATTGCAAATCTAACTAAATGGTCAATAAAGTACTTATTGCTTTGACCCTTCTCCCTTCCCTTCTGACTGCCTGATCTCATGTTCTGACAAGGAGTATCCATTATTTAAATGTACCTATATCCTGCCTCACAACAGAAGATCTCATTTTTGGTTAGCTGTCTTCATAGAAAGATATTTATGTTTGTTTGGGAAGTCAAACTGGGGAGCAGCAAGCCCAAGCCCTCATCTACAGTAGTTAATTGTTTATTGCATATGAGCTGATCTTTCTGAGGTTTTCTGTTTGCAATGCTTCAGTGCTATATTTTGTTTGAGTACAGTTTAGAGCAATATTTAAAATAATCTCTGTGGGATTTTTTTGTTTGTTTGTTTGTTTCACAACCAGAAACCAGTATGTTTCTTTATATTCATTTAATTATATTGTTTAGACTTGAGTTGTTTGACAGTGTTTATCGAAACTCTACATGCTGCTTTCTCTGTCAAAGTCTGTTATTCTCAGAGTGTTATAGCAAGCAGCATAATGACTCTTTAACAACAACATTTCAGTTCCTTGACCTTTCAAAAAAAGCCGTATTTTCATTAATTGCAGAGGTTATACAATTCTATTTCAGCAGAAGTGTCTTTACCATTTTGTCACCTCTGTGAAGGAAAGAAAAATTACCATCCTCACCTGGAGCCATTCATTGGGTAGTCTCAAAAGTTCACTTTCCTTTAGACAGCTAAGTGAAGTTCCTGAATTAACAGTGTAATCATGCTAAATTACTGCTATGGTCCGAGGAGAGGGACACATTTCCAAAGAGTAATTGAATTGAGAGTTCTGTGTCTCGCTTGTCTGCAACCAAAAGAGTCCAGTGACACTATGCAGAACAATACCACCAACTTTGAAGAGAATGTTGAGCAGAGAGGAGACTTGCATAGAGCTACCCAGGAACTGACTGAACAGGCTCCCAGCCTGCTATGTTGGATAATAGGGACTGACACTATAAGTCATATTGCTTCATTCCACCCTAGTCAAAATTAAAGATGCTTTGTAAAAAAAAAATAGTCAAAATCACACAAATGAGATTGGAGGCACGTTTCATATAAATTTTAGCAAGAGTGAGACATAAAAATCTTTTAAATAGCCTGGAAATTGTCATCTTATATGCACATTAAACATAAGACACCAGTAAAATTATCTTTAGGTGAATCCTGGTCAAACATTCAGTGAAAGTACGACTGAACTAAAACCACTGAATCAGTAAACATTAACAGCGCTTGAATATTTTTAGAGATCCCTAATAATCTCTTCACTGATGGAAAAATGTAGTTTTAAAATAGCTCTGCTGCTTGGGCAAGCAAATAATATCAATACAGAACAGATGAGTGTATATTTTGCACCTTATGCATTCGTGCCAAGTTCACCATTTAATTTAAAGTCTTATTAAGGATGAAATGAGTATTTATTCAAATAAAATGGAGAGAGAACTAAAGTCCTAGAGAATTCAATGGCAAAATTTCCTTTGACTTACAAAAGGTCAGAAAATTGTTACTCAACAGAACTTGTTCCTTGAACATTTGCTGTATCTACTGATTTCAATTACTTAAGTGACACAAGGAGTGATAATTGTTCTTTATTCCTCTTATCCCCTACTGCTGTTGAAGTGGACTAGATGATTCAACCAGACTTCCACTAAAAATTCTATCCTGGTCCTGAAACAGCTTAAAAAATGGAATTTTAAAGAGTGAGAATGTTTCATTGAAAAATACCCAGTCAGTTGTGTTCCTTACATCTGACAAGGGTCCAATTTGACTAGAAGCACATGGACCAATCATGCAGGATGGCTTCAAGACTGCAGGCACAAAGGGAGCTTAGTGCTACACGTGGCAATGGCATCATTATCTCGACCCCATCTTTTCATGTATCATCGCTACAGACATGCTTTGCAACTCTAAACATGTTTCTCTTCTGTTTCAATCCTTGTGTGATCAAAATTAATCTTATTTTGAGCAAAGGGTTGGACCAGATGACCTCCAGAATTTCCTTCCAACCTACATTATCCTATTATTCCCTGCACACCATTGCTTTTTGTTGTTACTCTTTCTTTGTACTTAAGTACTTAATTTGTTTATATATTTATTAACTTATAGTATATTAACATTGTGCAACAGCAACCCTGCAAATTCCTCAGCACCCTATTCTTGATCCAGCAGCAAAGCCTTGTAATAAACTTGAAGCCAACAAAATCACTCCAAGTATTTCCTAATGTAGCCAAGTCTGCTTACACTAGCTGTGTTCGGCAGATTATTTATAGCAAATAAGTGATGTTTCTGTTATTCAGAAAATGTCTTTCATTCTGTGATTTTGTGCTGAATGGCTTTACCCTATCTATCTATCTATCTATCTATCTATCTATCTATCTATCGATGGTTTTTTTAAAGCTGTTTCTTTGCAGACTGAATTATGAATTCAAAAAAGGTGTAAGTGAGGCTTCCTAGACAACTTTTGCTTTTCAGCAGTTCTGCCCATGGTCTCCAAACAAATTCCCAGCCTGCTGATCTTCTGTCAGGGAAGTACCATAAACTGACAAGACAGCAAAATCCCAGAAGCTTTGATGTTAATGTCAGATTCATAGCCATGCCATAGTTCCCTTAGCTCCCTAGTCAGCCTGACACCTTTGCCTTCACCTTAGCTGCTCACTTGACTGAACAAAATTTTACCGGGAGAAAATATGTCAGCTGATAACTTTTGTCTTAATTGAAAACATATAAAGTTAATGTTCATGACAGCAGCTAAAGCTACACTCTACACATGATCTGAAGAGTAAAGGCGATTTTCCGTACTGCCATAGGTGTGCAAGACTCCTTTAGGGGAACTTGGAGAGATTTCTTGAATTTTTGAAGCTGTCTTGTTTGTTTTTCATGGTTCATTAGTATTTGTAGTTCATCAATCCCTAGAAGTTCCAGTTATACACCAGAATAAACTGCACAAACACAGACGTTTCTAAGCAAAAACTTAAGAAGGCTCCTTCCTCACAGAAATCAGAGCCTGAAGAGATGGAGGTTTACCAGGGAAAACCTTCCCCTTTATCCTCACCTATACAGTTGGAAGCCGTGGAACATCAGGAGAGAGGATTTTTCCATTGCCAGTTTCCAGAGCAGCAGTGACACAGTTGCACAGTTCTGCATCCAGGATCATACTCCTTTTGAGAAAAAGTCTTACATCTGTAGTTACTTCTCTACTTGTGTATTTACATAGTTGTATATATGTATATGCACACTGAGATACATAGGCAAAATTAGATAAGCATACTTGAATCAAGGTCTGAAAAACTTAGATAATGATTATTCTTACTCCTGCTATTACTCATGTCTGTTATTTTGATGGTTAGTTTTTAGCAACAGACGAGTTAGATGAATCATATGTGTTCATATGTTAATATATTATCCTGGCAGGTCTATATAAAGGGAAAATTTTTGTTGGACTGGAACAGCAGAAACTTTCTAGAAAGTCATCAGACCCAGCATTATAGCTATGAAATCATACTTAGTCCTTGAATATGATACAATTCTTAAATTTCTTTTATTTATAAGTAATAATAACAATAATAATGCCAATCTTCAACAAGACTAAACTAACTGATAGAATAGTCTCTGACTTATAATGTGCTACAATGCCTGAGTAATCATCTTCTTAGCTTTTGGATAACCTCTCATTGCACATAATAGGAACATTGTTTTGAAAGGTTTAAGCAAGCACAGCATATTACAGACAAAAGAAATACTTAGGTTTTCAAACCACTATGCGCAAGTGTTTTGTGCTCTTGCAGAAAATAGAGACTATGTTCACAGCTCGCTATCATTTCAGCTCAACCCTATAGCCAGTATTTCATTCCTCCAAATTAATCAGAGCTGCAGAATCCAAAAGCAGCACAAAATGATTAATTAGAATCACTTATTGTCAAACAAAAGGAACCTACTGTGCAGAGGGAAAGAATGGGAAGATAATAGGAGGAAAAACAAATCCTGATAATACAAATTAGTTGGGGAATCTATCCCACTAGGAAACAAACAACACCAAGAGCAGTAGAACTGAATAGGATGCATGAGGCTGATTGGAAATATTGGTTCTAGCTTTGCTTATAGAGTTGCATCCAGTGCAGTTTCTCTGAGGTGTAATAGTGTGTGAAGTCAGCCTGGAGCTCTCCAGGACACTATGAAGGTTTCTGTCTCTCCTGAAAATCACCTTTCACACATTTCGTAATGGTTATTTTTAGGACTCTTTCCCTTCTCTCAACTAAAGCAGAAATTAGCCAAAAGGTTCAAAAAATATCAGTGTGGACAGACACAAAACAAAGCAAGAGTGAACAAATAAGCCCTATTCATTTAGAAAACTTGACTTAACGTGTATACTGCAACTGTTCAAGACAGAAAGGCAATATTTATAGATTGTCTTTAAATAATCTCAAACATTTTAGATTTGGTCACCCTTCTTTATTCTAGTAGTTACGGCCTGTACCATTAGCTGTCCTATCCCCTCCTGCATGCCAGCCCTCCTCTTCACTCACTTTTTGTTTTTTCCAGAATGCCTACCCCAACCCCAATTTGTCCTCCACTCCAGGCAGTTAGTCCTGCCTACCCAATTCCTTTCCGCCACCAAAAAAGAAAATTTTGCAGTCGATTATCCTCCATCTATTCCCATCACAACTGGCCTATCGTGTGACTGCCAGGGAAAGAGGAGGAGAAAGAGGAGAGGGAAGAGGCCAAATCAGGACAGATTTTTCCAGAAGATTTTCCTACCCATTTATAAAACACATTCGGCTCTGTTAAAGAGGAGATCCACATGCACTCCTCCCCTCCCTTTCATCATCTTCAACCACCCTGATATCTGCTGGAAAGAAAACACAGCTAGGCACGCACATTCCAGGAGGTTCCTACAGACCATTGATGATAAATTTTTAACACAAGTTGTGGAGGAGCTAACAAGGAGAGGAGCCCTGCTGGACCTGATACTAATGAATAAAGAAGGACTGATTAGGGATGTGAGGATTGGGGACAGCCTTCGCTGCAGCGACCATGAGACGGTGGAGTTCCGGGTTCTGCATGGATGAAATACGGTGACAAGTAGGATTACAACTCTGGACTTCAGGAAAGCTACCTTTGCTCTCTTCAAAGACCTACTTGGAGGAATCCCATGGGATAGGACTCTAGAAGGTAGGGGGGCCCAAGAGAGCTGGTTAATATTCAAGAACCACCTCCTCCAAGCTCAAGATTGGTGCATCTCTACGAGTAAGAAGTCAAGTAAAGGAGGCAGGAGAACTGTATGGGCGAGCAAGGACCTTCTAGAAAAACTCAAAGGGAAGAAAGAAGTGTACAGGATGTGGAAACAAGGACTATCTGCTTGGGAGGAATATGGGAATGTTGTCAGAACACGCAGGGATGCAACGATGAAGGATAATGCCCACATGGAATAGAAGTCGGAGAGGGAAGTCAGGGACAACAGGAAGGGCTTCTACAGGTACATTGGTAGCAAAGGGACTAGAGAAGATGTGGGCCCACTGCTGAAGGAGGAGGGCACCCTGGTGACAGAGCATGCAGAGAAGGCGGTATTACTGAATGCCGCCTTTGCTTCAGTCTTCACTGCTAAGGCTGGCTCTCAGGTTTCCCAGTCCCTTGAGGTAAGAGAGAAAGCCTGGAGAAATGAAGACTTCCCTGTGGTCAAGAAGGGTTGGGTCAAAGACCACCTAGGCAAACTGGACACCCACAAGTCCATGGGCCCTGATGGGATGCACCCACAAGTGCCAAGGGAGGTGGCAGATGTTATTGCCAGGCTACTCTCCATCATCTTTGAAAAGTCGTGGAGAACAGGAGAGGGCCTGAGGATTGGAGGAAAGCCAATGTCACTCCAATCTTCAAAAAGGGCAAGAAGGAGGACCCAGGAAACTACAGGCCAGTCAGTCTCACTCCCATCCCTGGAAAGGTGGTGGAACAGCTCATACTGGAAGTCATCTCAAAGCACATGGAAGAGAAGAAGACTATCAGGAGCAGTCAACAGGAATTCACCAAGGGGAAAACCTGCTTGACCAATCTGATAGCCTTCTATGATGGCATGACTGGCTGGGTGGACGAGGGGAGAGCAGTGGATGTTGTCTACCTTGACTTCAGCAAGGCTTTTGACACTGTCTCCCACAACATCCTCATAGGAAAGCTCAGGAAGAGTGGCTTAGATGAGCGCACAGTGAGGTGGGTCAAAAACTGGCTGAATGGCAGAGCGCAGAGGGTTGTGATCGGTGGTGCGGAGTCTGGTTGGAGGCCTGTGACCAGCGGTGTTCCCCAGGGGTCAGTGCTGGGTCCAGTCCTGTTCAACGTATTCATCAATGATTTGGACGAAGGGACAGAGTGTACCCTCAGCAAGTTTGCTGATGATACAAAGCTGGGGGGAGCGGCTGACTCACCGGAAGGCTGTGCTGCCATTCAGCGTGACCTGGACAGGCTGGAGAGTTGGGCGGAGAGGAACCTGATGAAGTTCAACAAGGGCAAGTGTAGGGTCTTGCACCTGGGGAGGAACAACCCCATGTGCCAGTACAGGCTGGGGGTTGACTTGCTGGAGAGCAGCTCTGCGGAGAAGGACCTGGGAGTGCTGGTGGACAACAGGCTCACCATGAGCCAGCAGTGTGCCCTTGCGGCCAGGAAGGCCAATGGCATCCTGGGGTGCATTAAGAAGAGTGTGGCCAGCAGGTCGAGGGAGGTGATCCTCCCCCTCTACTCTGCCCTGGTGAGGCCGCATCTGGAGTACTGTGTCCAGTTCTGGGCTCCCCAGTTCAAGAGAGACAGGGAACTACTGGAGAGAGTCCAGCGGAGGGCCACAAAGTTGATTAGGGGAGTGGAGCATCTCTCTTATGAGGAAAGGCTGAGAGAGCTGGGTCTGTTCAGCCTGGAAAAGAGAAGGCTGAGAGGAGATCTGATCAATGCTCACAAATATCTAAAGGGTGGATGTCAAGAGGACGGGGTCAGACTCTTCTCAGTGGTGCCCAGCGACAGGACAAGGGGCAATGGGCACAAACTGGAACACAGGCAGTTCCACCTGAACATGAGGAGGAACTTCTTTACTGTGAGGGTGCCAGAGCCCTGGCACAGGCTGCCCAGGGAGGTTGTGGAATTTCCTTCTCGGGAGATACTCAAAACCCGCCTGGATGCATTCCTGTGCAGCCTGCTCTAGGGGCACCTGCTTTAGCAGGGGGGTTGGACTAGATGATCTCCAGAGGTCCCTTCCAACCTCTAACATTCTGTGATTCCATGATCTGAACTTGATATCTACTGTTCTGCACGAAGGTGAATATTTGGCTGCTCTGGTAGACCAGAAAGGCAGCATGCTTGATTTCCGTTGGACATTCCTGTAGAGCATTGCCTTTTTCTCCCAAAGGACCATGCTGTTCTTTGACATGTGATTCATTCCTAGCGACACCACCAATGCTTTGCCCAAGTTGTCTGCAATGTTTTGTTCTGACTCCCATTTGTGCAGAAGACAAGACCTTTGTGGTAAAGCCAGATCTCAGAGAGACCGCAAAGGACCTAAGCAGGAGAAACACTGGCCTGAATCCCTGTGTTTCTTTGACTGCAGCTCATGTAACATGTCTGATCTGGCTTTAAGTGAAAAAGCTAAAATTGTCATCGCGGGAGCATATAATTTACCCATATGAGTTCTTATTCTCTTTTTTACAGCCACCTCTCAGTTGCCAGCCGTGAACTGGTTTAAAGTACAGTAGTTACGCCAGCTGCATTCAGAACAGTTACTGCAGTATATTTGCGCTCAGTGAGACATCTTTATGGTACTTTGGACAACTTCTAATCTCGTATTGAATGCAGTGAAATCTTATCCATTACAAAGTGAATATGTGTTGGTGATGTATTTGAGTAAACTGGAGTGAATTGTAAGACTAAACAGGCCCTAAGGAAGAGGTTTCCCAATCTCTCCAAAAGCACCAAGGTTTTATTTCAAAGGCAATGCCCAAAGAGAAATAAAACAGTTTTTTGCCTAGTTTGTTATTTGAAAAGAGCATTGGTCTTGAAATATTTTATTTGATATATGTGTGGGAGAGGTGTTATTATTTCCTTCATGATGTTTTTCACCCTAGAAATTGTGAAGTCGATCTTTGACGTCATATGGACAATGGAAAATGCGGCAGGATTATGACAACAGAAGAGGCAATCATGAAAGGTAAATGATATATTGCTTTTATTTGAATGAATAAAACACAAATTTTGAAAACACAATGGAGAAACTGGTGATGAATCCTGATAACACTGAAATTTTGCTGTAAACTTCATTAGGTCTAAGTCTACCTCTATTTTTGAAAAGGTGATACTTGCACATACTCGTGTAACAGCTGGACAAGTTATGAAATATTGATTTTATTGAAAGTCTAGGTAATACACTAGTTGATGTTTCTAGTTTCACCAACTCAGTTGTACTTGTGAAAACTTGCTTGTGCTATATAGTGAAACAAAGAATGGAAGCCGTTTTGTTTCCGTGCTCTGGTAAAGTTAAAAGATCACTGACCTAAGGAATAATGGGGCAGGAAGCAATGAAGTTCATATGACTAATGTAATGAAAAGGCTGATTGCCACTTATATTAACATTAAGAAAACTTAGTTCTGAGGAAGTCACAGCCTATATTATATGTCTGAATGTGGATGGCAGGTGAAAATGTCTTTCAAGGAGGCTGAAACTAGCCAGTAGATACAATAGCCATTAGATTCACTTATCATTTGTCCTTTATCCATGGAAGGGAGTGGGCAGGTTGTTAATGGCAGTTGCCTCTTCCCAGGACCCCGATATGTCACAACGCTAGCACAGTGGCCATGAGCTGCCATTAGCAGCCAGGGCTGCTTGGCAGACAGACAGGCTCTGCTATTATCCTGCTCTGAGCAGCAGTACTATGACCCAGTGACGGCCTCTAAAACAGCAGGTTACTTCTTCCACCTAAATAAACTTCACTGCTTGCTTTCCTGTTGCACCAGATTAAATTCTAGACTGAATCATAGGACTCAAAAGCAATAAAAGTACTTTAATATCCTTGGACATGTGCAACAACTTGCTAAAGTTGATGCTCTGTGTGTTTGTACTGATAATTGTAAGTGATTGAATGTGTATGTTGACATATTTCTGTGTAGGCTTGTTAAAATGTGTGTGCCAGAAGAGTATGGCATATCCAAGCAGTGAGCTGTCTACCACAAGATTTAGTTTAGTTTTCAATGTGCTTTTTTGAGTCCCCTGATACGTGGGTGCAGGAAGAAAAGGTATCTTCTGCTTCCCATAAAATAATTCAGGAAGAAGGAAAGAATTTGTTTTCTCAGAAATGCAGGGGAGGCAGCTCAGAGATAACCTCTCAAGCTGATGGAAATTAGGTAAAAGGAAACAAAGACTGGGAATCCAGAGCTTACTGGTGAATCAATCTGGAGCTTCCTTAACAAAGAAGGATCTCAGTGGTTCTTACAAGTTTTAAATCTTCATGAATACTCTGTTACAGGTGTTTACCAATGAAAGCTATTGATTCTTTTTTTCCAGAGAACTGCAGCCACATGTATCCATATCTAACTGAAAGTGGAAACTAAGCCTTGATACCAGTTCAGGATAGGGAGAATCATGATATTGCCCTCTAAGCGAGGCAGAAGGAGCAAAACTTAGACCTTGATGGAGTGTGACCAGAAAGCATGAATCCAAGCAGCAGAGTACACTGCAGATCTTCCAAACCCAGCATCAACCTCAGCTAGTGTCTCCACATGAGCAGAAGCCAACTCAGACTTGAAAGCAGCACGTCATGCAAGTATGATCCTGAACCTAAGCCTCTGACACTCATCAGAGCTCATTAGCGTGGTCGTAGTTTTCTGACTACCTGGTTATTCAGCTCTTGGTCATGGATCTATCATGCTCTTCTCCAGCTTAGGTGTCCCTACACCATCCTCTACAGTATGCAATGAAGAAGACAGGGATACAGCAGTAATCTAACCATGGCAATTTGTTTTTCCACATTCACTAGCACAGCCATACTACTTGCAGAGAAACATGCTTGTTGATTTATCAGTTGATAATGGCAATTTTACTCACTTGAATAAAGGCCGTGACAATATTTGTCAGTTTAGGTCATAACTTATCTGAGAAATAACCTTTCTCTGAATCCTTAGGTAGGATCTGGAGTGAGTTTTGTTGTTGTTGTTTTTTTAAACTTTAAACCACAGTGATGTATCTGGGACAGTTGTCAGATTACCCAGTCAGACACTAGCAGTAGGATAACCCAGTTGTTATCTTGGCACATGTGTGTGCCTCGGTTTTTATATGACCATACTGCGGGAGCCACGCACGGCAAATCCCCCCAAACAGACGCCTTTGGCAAGCCAGCCGTGTCAGTGTGCAGGTGTGTACAGAATAGCCTCGTGAGCGTGTTCAGTACTGCTTGGGAAGGATTTTTACTGGCTGCACTGGTGTCTATGTTGCTGTGCTTACGGTGCTTACTGTCTAAAGAGCTAGTTAGATTAAAACTGGTATGGAGTTATCTATATTATTGTGTCTGCCTCACAGATCAGATGTGAAATATGCTTGTACCGAATCAACTCTGGAAGAATTCATTTCAGTTCTTTGTGTAAAAATATATGGCAATAAATGGCCATTGTCTAGACCTTTCTCATCAATCACAAAGATACAAGGATGCTGTTGAGTGTCATGAGACATGTACTGGAGGTTGTTTAATCAAGTGGATAACGCAGTTAAACTCTCGAGGAAAAGTCCAGTGGATTTGAGATAGATAGATAGAAAATTAACAGAGGCTGCTAGCAGCTTTGATGCAGTTGCTAGAAGTTGCTTTTGGTTTTTAATGTAAGTAGAAAAATCAGTCACCTGAAACACTGTTCTCTGTCTCTAAAGTGTTTTAACATCTTTTCCCCTCAAAACAGAAACACAGATTGAAATACTGAATGCAATCCTTTCATTCTATAGATTTTGAGCCCTGGTAATGTGCTGCAATGCAGCATTTACCCAGGACTGGGCCAAAACTGAGTATGTGAAAGATATGCACTTAGCTGAGCAACATGTCTTCAATCCCCTTACAGCACACACACGCTGACTAACCTGAGCTTACCTGGAAACTACAAGAGATGTTAGACATGAATAAATCAGTAGCATTTTTTTAATGTTTTTTGCATGTTATTGCAAAAATCATGTATATGAATGTCTTTATTAAGTTTATAGGAAAATTATATATTTTATTAGCCTTCATTCATAATAAAAATTAGAATTACTTTTGCTTTTTTATCATGAAGTTCATGTTTCTAAGGTTTTCTTTACACTTCTACTTGTTTGCTTTCTGGCATAAAAGATTACAGTCTTAGAATCTAAGTCTCTAAAAGCTCAGTCTTTCAGAAAACATCAAATGTGAGTCATGAGAATAAGTCACATGTGTTAAAGACATGAGAAATATAATGTTGAGCACCTTCCTAAAGCTCTAATATGTGTAAAAATGCATTACTTATCTGAGCATATTCTAAGTATTTGATAGATACTGGAAATGCAGAATACAGTAAGAGCTACTGTCACCAGCTACTATTGTGATAAATGCTATCTATCATCTTAATCATACATGATTAGCTGATATCAAAACTGGTCCAGAACTAATTTATTAGGATTTTTATCACTCTTTAAAGCATAAAACTGTTAAAAGCCTAATAACTGCTATTTAAACACAAGGAATGCCATCAGATGGCTCTTTTGCAGCTGGATAAAACTCTTTGTTTTTCAGTAGATTTAAATTTTGACTCGTTTTTTGCAATATCATCAAGTAGCTGTAGTTTTCATGAATGTATTAAAATCAGTAATAACAAGAATCTATGCTCTCAGTTAGTAGCAGCCATGGCTTAAAAACTGGATTGTTGTCTCTCGAAATGAATAAAAGTCACGAATGATTTTTCATGGAAAAGATCTATGCTTTAAAATTCCTAATCTCTCAACCAGTAGAATGAATATTTTCACCTATATCGGATATGTGGAAATGCAGATATAGTAGGAACATAACATATGTGCAGATTGGCAGGACAGCATTACCGTGAGAACAAATGGTAAATTACCTTTCCAAAAATCAGGAAATAGCTTTCAGAGAGCCTTAATCTGCTGAGAGGTAATTAAACATGAACAAGACCTTTTGGCTGAAACATCAAAGTTATTTATCTGTGGCTAAAATCTGCTTTCAGGGCCTCAGCATAGCAATTGAGCCAGGCCCATTTTAGAAAGTTGTTCCCTTCATTCAAGAATGCACTTTTTGCGACACATTTCATTCAGTATCTGTATAAATTCCTTTGAGATCAGTAAGATTTAAGCACTGATTTAAAGTGGAGAACAAGTTTTAAAAGATTACCTGAATAACAAATGACTTAAGTGGGTGTTTTTTCTGGGTAGGTTTCGTATTTGGATGCAACTTACATAGGAGCTGTGCATAAATATTTGATTGTCCTTTAGGGTAGACTCTCAAATCTGAATTTATCCTTTCAAGGTGCTGAGCAACTGGGACCTCATGCATTTTGTGAGCTGGTCAGAGAGGAATATAATTGCACAAATAAATATTGCCAGCATCTGGGCTAACATTATTGTTTTCGAGTTGGACAATAGCTGAAACACAGTGGAAAGCTGCTGATGGCTGCAGGACGTCTTTCTCTATCATACTAGTATTATTTACTTTTCAATAATACTTATAATGTGCTAGTGGTTGATCACACACAAGACACTCAATCCCTACAGTGTCAGAGTATGAGTCCAGATGAAGAATTGAACTAGCGTATTTTAGCTTATTTCTTGCTGGGGAATATTTTGCTGATCACATCTGCTATCGTTCTCCCACTGCCAGAGAAAAAGAGTTCCACAGCTAAACACTAACAGCGTTAAGAGCTCGGTGCTTTCTCTGCCTTGAATAACTTTGGTGAACCTAGAGATTTCCCTTAGTATCTGTCTACCCCTTGGTTTTGCAAGTGTCACAAGAGACACCGGAAAAATGGGGACAACAATACTGCCTTTCACAGGGCTGGCACAAATTAGAGTCTGTTAAGCCGAGCCAGAGGTAAGTCTCTGAGTCACTCATGCATTACTCCACTTCGAGACAGTCTAACTCTGATGGGATGAAGTTTTATTCATATATTTATATGAACATTAAAATATATTCATATATTCAAAGATATTTATTCATGTTACAGGAACACCAAAAGATCTGTTAATGAGCCTAGAGCCATTATAGCAGAGACTGAGACAAAATATTGGAAAAATGGTCTCCACCACAAATAATTTACTGTGGAAGCACTGTGGAAGAGGGAAGCGATTCATTTGAGATTATAAAGACAGTAGTGAGATTCTAAAAGATGTAAAAGCTAGCTAATTATCCTGACACTGTAAGTAAGACTATAACTCACAACTTCTGGCTCCATTACTCTGTGACTCAAGGCACAGCATCTCTGATCCTTTCCCTGGCAATTTCTTTTTTGCCACCCTCAACCGTTCTGTTGTTTCTGAATTACTCTCAAGCATAGAAAGAGTTGAGCTTATTTGGTTAGCAACCACCTTTCTTACATTTACTTTTATTGATTTTCTGTGACTTTAATCCTTAATGTGTTAACCTAACTCCTGAGAGAATGTCACAGTCTCAGTGGAAGAGGTGTGAGTGACTAGGAGGAGGAGGAGGGGGAGGAGGGAAAGTGCTCAGAGGGTTTCAGATGCTGTCAATGCAGTGCGAGCGTGCTAGTGAAGTGCCCTTTAGCCTCTGGCTTTCAGACAGGTAGTCTGAATGTGAATGAGCAAGAGAGCCTATTTTGTACCCAGACTCAGCTTGGAAACAACCCTTCTAAATTCAACCCAGAAAGAATATTCATTAAAAACAAGATTCAAGTTCAGTTTCTAACTCATGCATGAGGAGGAGTATAATGGAAATGCCAACACAGGGATAACGATAGCAGCTGTAGTAGTGAGCGAGTGTTACAGCCTCTGAACAATACATTACCCCACAAGGCTACCTGCCTCAATGCTATAATTTCTGCAAGCAATGATGGATTGTTTTGTGAAGGACAGATTTCTGAGTGCTTTCATGATGACACCACTGTGGAATTGTTCCCTGATTTCTTGTTATCTGCTCATCTGAACTTGTCTTCTTTAATTTCCCTTTGTCATTTAGGGGGAGAATTATTTCTGGTAGTAAGAGGTAAAAGCTAAAACAATCTAAGAAAAAGAGTTTGAATATTCAGAGAAAAGAACAAAAAGTTAATTCAAAGACAGCAATGTCAGAAACAGCATAAAATTGTTGACCCACAAGATCATGGTTGCAAATACTTTGCAACTACTTACAGAACTGTTCAAAACTGTTTAAGATGAAACTTTTCAAATACGTAATTTGAGCTCCACTGAACATTTCAGGAAAGATTCTGTTACAACAAAAATTTCTTATTTTGTTAAAAAATTTAAAATGAAAATTTTGTTTAGGCAATGTGACATTTCTACGTGAACAGACAATTTATTCTTTGGAGGTTTTGTTTGTTTTCACTGACATTTTCTGAAAAATAATCCTATTCTGACATCCTAAATTACAAATCTTACAGTGTTTTCAAATAACCTTCTTTGTGCTATGACAAATTCTCCATCTTCTCTTTCAGGTGGTAAACTGAAGCATACGGGTTTATTAAATATTATATTGCAATAATTTTAGGTAATATTTTCATTGAACCATAAGAATGGCAGAATGTTCAGTGAATACTTGTTTCTTTTCTATAAAGCACAAAATTATAAATCTAGACAATATTTGAGAGATGTTGGCCAATATTTTTTACAAAATTTCAGTACTGGAGATCAGTAATTTATCTAAGCATCTGTTCCAGGACCTTATTAATCTGATAATTAGACAGTTTTTGTAATCTCTGTCCTACAAATTTGCATTGAAAATTCTGCCTGAAATGTTTTGCTTTGGATTAAGTCAGCATCTCTTACAACACACACACAAAATGTGGAGAAAAAATGGCCATTATTGTCTTTAAAATAATTGATTCAATTTCATATATATTCATGATTCCACTTGATCTTCTTTTTACTGGATAAATAGAATTCTCCCAGCCTTTTAACATAAGGTGTTCTTTCTATGCCTTGTCTTTTTTGTCTCCTTTACAGATTGTACTATTTATTTACATCTATGTTAATGCTTGTTCTCAGAGTAGGGACAATACACCAGCTGAGGTCTCACCACTAGTGCAGCTGAGTAATTACTTCCCTTGTCATGGTGTTAATATAGCACAGAATGAGATTTGCCTTTTGTGCAACCATGTTATCTTGTCGACTCGTATGCAGTTGGTGAGCCATGATGACCTTGGACCTCTCCTACCGTACTGCTATTCCTCTAGTTATTCTCCCATTAGTATTTGTGCACTTCAGGTTTCCTCCACGGACATTACTATTCATGGCGCTTGTCTTTATTGAATTTCAGCCTCATGGTTCAAACGCTTGCTGCAGTTTAGCAGGATGGTTATGAATTCTGATCCTTTCCTCCAAGGTACATACAACCCTTCTCAGTCTGTCATCCAAGAACTTTTGCACCTGTGCTTCACTCCCTCACGCAAGCCACAAATAAAAAGATTGACCAGAACTGGGACCAAGGCAGATCTCGGGGTGTCCTACCCAAAATGCCTTCCTTGTTTGATAGAAAAAGGATTGAATATCACTCCCTAAGTGCCGTTTTTCAGGCAGTTGCACATACACACAGTGACTATAATTCCTCACTTTGTAGATACAGAATGTCAAAAAGCTTAATAAAGTCAGAATACTTCACATTTGATGTTTCTTCTCTATCTGCTAAGCAAGATCATTCGTCAGAGGAGGAAATTAGATAGGTTTGACATGATCTGCTTTTGATACATCCACACTGGACATTTTTAAGTACTGCATTTTGCTCTAGTTTCTTATCTACTGGTTACTTAGCAAACTGTTCTAGTATTTTCCCAGCTATAAAAGTTAAAATGACAGGCATATCAATTTTGTAGGTCTTCCTTCTTTATGTGTGAGAGTAGGTACCATGTTTTCAGTAAATTCACACTTTATTTAGCCTACTAGAGAAACAGCCACATTTTAAAAAACAGCTAAGCACAGCAGGAAATTGCACTTTTATGCAGAATTTCATCATAAATGTTGTGAAGGGAAGCCAGCACTTGAACAGCTATCTCTGCATCATTTTCCAGTGTCTTGCAATGCATCACTAGCAGTCGGACATCATGTTCATATCACCTCACCTCAGTTTATTTATACTATATTAATGTCATTCTTCCCTCCTCTGTCTTTCAAGGATCATGGAGGATTTCCACCACTTCTCATGCAAACCCAATTCTCTGTGACAAAGGGAAGCAGAGGAGTTCACCATCCTTCAAAGTATGGAATAATGCTCTGCATGTATGTTCTGTTTGAACCTCATCCTTCCCCAGCCCATGTCAGTCTGTTCCTCTTTGTACACAAAATGTTTATTGAAACAGGGACTTGAACACTCGCTGTTCTATTTTTCAAAGAAATTTTTGGACTATGACAGAAAATATGTTCGAAAGATATCTCTGACCCAACACAGACACATACCATTTAAACACCTCCGTCTCTGATACTTGACCCCCTTTTTTAACTGATGATGAGAGATTGGTGTTTTTACATATCTCTTTTTCGATTATCTGACTCATGCCTTAGGAACATCATTAATCTCTACTGGCTAGAGAAAGATGACTCTCACACATTCAGATATAGACACTGGGGAAAGATATTTCTTAATGAGGCTAATTACAGCCTTTCTGTCTTTCCTAAACTGGAAACTCTCACCAACATGAGAGAAAGCTTCTCTGACAGAATAAAATTTGCCATAATTGATATGTTCTTGCCAAAAAATTTGGTTTGAGTAATGTGTATTTTTGATGTATGACCATGTAATGAGAAAATACCAGTTGCATTTACTTCTGCACACTGTTGAAGAAGAGCTTACAATCAATTTTTAAAAATAATCCTTGTAGAAAATTATGCAGTGTGTCTGTGAGAAAATGTTTTCATGCTTATAACCATAAAACTACCAAGTCATTAAAGGAACCTACGAAAGAAATCCTAAGCCAAGCTGGAACAAAACATATTCAGCTGGTTTTAAATTATTCCCATGAAAGATTTCTGATCAGTAGCCAGGCTGAAGAATGTAGTTGGGTTTTGGTCTGAAGTCATAAGCATCTAAACCAATTTCACTCAGATCTACTCCTCCCCAGAATTGCTGCTGGGCTATAAATAAGACTGGAAAATTCCAGGTCACAATTCAATTTTCAAAATGTTACAAATGACTGACTGGAAATAAAGGCATAGAAAGCAGGGAAACTGAGAACAAAAATTGCTTTTTAACCTCAACTGTACCTTTTATAAATCCTATAATTAAAATAGCCCTCATTAAATAATTAATTCATCTATAAGTTTAAGAACAATACATGTCATTGCCTAAATTTCTGTTTAAATATTGAAGTATGCCATTTGTGTGCTAGACCATAATGCTCTTATACTAAAAATATGTAGGAGGTGGAAGATTTTAGCGCTATTGTGTGGTGCCTCACTGATTTTTTTCATAAAAATATTTGACTTAACATTGTAGGTACACACAGTAAATTAAAACTTAAATTTACAAGGAATAATACTGCTTTAATTGTCTGACAGGACTGAGATTATTTCTCACATTTTCTCCTGCACAGCTGAATATAACTTTCCTAAAGAGAAAATACATTCTCCACTGAATAGAGTGAACAGTGTTAACACGTTGAATTCTAGGAAGCCTCTAAATAATGTATTAACATTTTTCACCCCTTTGAAGATCTGTTTGCCATATGGTGTTAGATTTATAAGCTATACCTGACTGAGTGCCGAGCAGGTATTTCAGGACCAAGTCTTACAGGAGTACAAATCTTCAAATTAAAAGAAAGGCATAGGGAAAGGGGTTTTTTTGTGTGTGTGTGTATGTGTGTTTCCTTGTGCTGACATACCACATACTGTGAAATAATTCCCAGGTGCAGCTTGCCTTTTATGACTTTGTAGCTGCAATGTGAACTTTCTGTTTCCATCACTAGATGTTGATGAAGCTCTAAAGAAAGGGAGCTCTAGAGGAGGTCCTCGTTCTCTGACACACAATAGTTTCCTGAAAGGTTTGAGTTTGGTACCTGTTCAATGTTCGGGCATAATTCTTTGTGCTGCTGAAGGAACCAGCTTTGCTTAGACCTACCACAACTGGGTCTGAAAACTCTGTATGAAATTCAGCTACTGGAAGGAAAGTCTGTGCCATGGGTGCAGACATGGGTGAGCTGATTACAAAACCTGATGAAATAATCTTAATCATGTGGATGCAGTGCCCCAAAAAAGCAGAAGTACCATTTCTGGATGCATGCTGAGGTATCAGTGTGATTCAGTGAAGCTCACCTTAGAGCCTGTGATAGTACTGAGATTTGTGTTCTGTGCTCTTAATGCGGTGCTGCTGTAAGACTCACAATGGTGCCAATGTGGGTGGCATGAGCCATGCCAGGCGCTCCAAGTGTCAAAACTTCTACTCTGACATTGCTTCTCTCAATAACCAGAATCCAGACATATAATACAGAAAGTCTGTCGGTCGCTTTATGAGTGTAGGGATTTTTCTAGCAGTAATTAAACTCTGGAAATAACTGATAGCTAGGCACAGAGGGCTCAGTAAGAATATACGAGCAAAAACTTAAGGCACAGCTCCAGGTACTTCCCACTATGTGAGGGATTTTTCAATTAATATGGAAGCTTTTCTGACCTGGAACTTGCAACGCCAAGGTGGAGTACAGCGCTTTGGAGATGGCAGCTTCCTCAGAGAAGAAAAGTGCTCCAATGAGTAAGGTGGATACCCAAGTAAGGTATCCCAGGGCTGAGGTATCCCTCTGGATAATCTAACGTATCCCTAAGGATGGGAAAATCATTAAGGCCCAACCTGTGTATTTATTCAATAGAAGTTTGCTGTGGAAGAGAATTATTTATTTGTTTGTTTCTGTATTTCTTCTCTGCCCATCGTATAGCACATAATCAGCCACATGTAAATAGAAAATCTTAATCTAATAATTCTAAAAACCCAATGCCTAATTGCCTCTCTACATGTGAAATTATGATTCCAAATACTTGTCAGCTATTCATTGTAGAAGGTAGTCCTGACCTTCTTGAAATCAGGAAAGGCAGCTTTTCTCCACCTTTTCTTCCTCCCTCTGCTCCCTTTGATTGTTATGAGCAAGCAGTCATCATAGAAAACACCTGTGCTCAGCAAGTGCCTGGAGCTTCCCTGTGGTACCTAAGCCTTTGAGGGGCCATAGCATCTCTACCAGTATGCTCAGAACAGATTGCCCCAGTAATTGACACAGAAGCATGGTCTGCTGCATGGGGCGAAATAATATGGGGAGTAGATGGAGTAAGACGTGTTTTTCTTAGGGCTGTAATAAGCTGCTGATCAAAGAATTGAATTCTAGTGAACAACCCACCAGGCTTACTACGGAAAGTTTGTAGATTCAGTGTTGGTCTCAGGTGGTAAGGAACACTAAAATCTATAACTATATATGGTAGATTTGCTAAGAAAATGGTACTTCTGAGTGCAAAAATTGGAATATTCAGGAAGTCCAATAGCTTAGCCCTACCTAGACAGAATCTGTTCTCCTCTCTTTTATATCCTCTGCTCTGTCATTTGATCTTGTTAGCTCCAGTAATTTCCAGAAAAGACCTCTGTATCGTATTTACAGATGTCTTCTTCACCTCTGCTTCCTAGTGAGTGTTGGGTATCCTGTCACAGAGTAAAAACGGGTGAGTGTCAATCAGAGCTTCCAAGTGTTTCTTATATACAACGACCCTGTTCTGCCCAGGTATCACACATGTAGTTGCTGTTTTGTGACCCTTAGACACTGAAAACTTGCGATGAAAAAAATCATAGTCAAAAAAGTTGCTGAAATTTCATCCTGTGTTTAGGCAACTGAATCCAGTCCCCCACCAGCAGAGCCCAGGGAACATGATTCAGCTGCTAGGCACCCACTTCAGGGGAGCCGAAAAATCAGTCTGGTTACCCTTGACCATAACGGCTGCTGGGTCCACTGGTAGAGATTTGCATGTAAAGGACTAAATTCGTATGTTTTAACTTCAACCTGAATTCCTCCAAATTGTTATTTGGGAACAGATTTGCACACATATTTGAAAACTAAATATTTTGTTTCCATCTTGGTACTAGTCCTCAAAGTTATCTACTTTGGGGACAGCAGTGGGGTCCTGAGTCTTAAATATTTTACCAAAGACAACTCAGGAAAGGCTGTCATGGCAGAGAACCGAACCCAGACTTCAGCTGTCAATGTGATTACAGAACTTCCTGAGTGTATCACAGTCCACTGTTTGATAAGCAGTTCTCTTTCTACCATTTATTGAAAAAAAACCCCCTACATATATATGAAACACAGAATCAGAGAAGAGCAACCCATGTGGCACTTCAGACAATAGTAACCTCCTCTTTCTGTGGCAAGTATGGCTTACTTCACTATTTCCAGAAAGAAGGATTGATTTAATTTAAAGAAACTTTCTTTATGTTACAACCATCCACACATGAGCCAGAGAAATGCCAGGGAAAATGTGACTTTGTTTTATACAGGGAGATCTAGGTGCATTCAAGCCTGACTTTTGGTAACTCCTTGTCTAGTTTCAGTTCAGTTCTTTGCTTGTTGCAGGAATTTTGCATGAATGGACACTGCTCATCTGTATCATGAATACGATTGAATTCAGGCCAACAAATTAACGTTCAAGTTCTTCACTTCCACTGAGAACTCAACCATAAATTCTCAATTAAGGCCTGGCTGAGACTCAGTGAAGCATGAGTGGAGATTTTCTTATGTAAATAAGATAGCAGTCAACTCATTTAACAAAACTTCAACAGTAATTGAGCAGCAACTAGCTCATATTACATCTTTCACCTCATCTTGTACTTGATTAAATTGACAAGGGCTTGGCTGCATTCCCCCTTTATTTTATGAAGTCTTTACTTGTCCAGTGTCATTTGAGGCCTGACAATTGTTTCTGATGGAAGCCTGTGTCAAACTAATTGTATGTTTTTATCTAGATCCTTACCGGACAGCTATTAATTCTGAGTTTTTATTTGCACTAGGTAACGAAGTCTCAGGTCCAAAGACATTATTTTGCAGGAAGAGATAAATACCTATTTTAAGATGCTGTCATGATATTAAGAAGAATGCTACCAGCCACTGGGGTTTTATTTTTGTTGTTGTTTTTCCATTCAATTTCCATTCCATTTTTCCAAATGGGTATTTCTGTTTTCTTTGGAATATTGAGTAAGATGCGTAATTAGCGCAAAGCATCATTGCACTCCTGATGTAGGTGTATCTACAACAGAATTTATGTCAATTTCTATGTCTTGTCTGTCCTACAGATTTTCATGAAGAGCACTGAGTGTTGTGCAATAGCAATGATGTGTGCACATGTGCTTGTGCTCATGCATGTGTTTTCACTGCAAAATACTCTGCACCTGTATAAAAAAGTCTTTTGCAAAGAAAAAAAGTGACAATTATGATGCAGGACTATATTTATGTATATATCACATTCTGATACTCAAATTCATTAGAAAAGTTGCAAAATCTCCAAGGGATGTCTGCGCACTGCTATAGTCCAGTCTGGTTTTCATGTTAATGCTTTGAATCAGCTCATGAAACTGATACTGAGGGAGAGCTAAGAAAAGGGCTATGAAAAGAAAAGAACAAAGGCTTCTTAGCTGAAATAGCTAATAAGACCCTCCAGAACAATAGTTTGAGCTTATGCAAATGTGGTGTCTCTCTTAGTGCATTCATCCAGTTTTAAAAGTACCTGTTATACTCTCTAAAATAATTTGTAATGGAAAGTGTAATAGACTTCAACAGCTGGACTAAATTATTCAGTTCAAAAGAATGTGTGTGAGAGAGCGAGAAATAATGTAGCACTATTTATATAACTCAGCAAAGGCTTCTTGCTTGCACTGAGCGTACCAGTTATCATAACCACAGTTTGGCTAAGAGAGTCACATTTCTTACACTTTAAAATACATCTGGCCATCATCCTACAGGAATTTAAGGATCTATTTACATTATTTCTTTAGATAGCCATATTGCAACTACACAATTCTACCATTTTGCAAAAAGTTGAGAAAGTAAAAGACTATTTACCAAGTTAGGGTCTATATCAAGAATCAATGACATTATTTGAAGATTTTCCTACAAAAGAGAATTCTCTGAAGATTTTGAAGGTGATTTGGTTTTGGTTTTGGTTTTTTTCCACAAAATTGATAACCAGTAACTCCTCTTTGTGGTGTGGCAACACTGACCTCCCCTAATCCCTTGCTATCTATTCACAGCTTTTGGACTCAGCAATGCTAGATGTGGCATATGAATTAAAATACATCCCTTCTTTCACTACAGATGGATAATGAATTTAAATTATGTTACATCAGGAATGGAAACATAATCTATAATTAGGTTTGGATGACACCTTCTCTTGTAAGAACATTTCCCATGTTTTCACTTACTAATAGAAATGTTTTTAAATTTGACTGTGCAAGATGTTCTATGCTTGTATCTGCTTCTAGCTGCTTTTTATAATTATAACCAACTTTATTCAGCTGTTTCCAAGAGAGAAACTAGGAAAAAAAATGTTGATTTTATCCCGTATTAAAACTCCCCTAATCTTTGAGAAGATCCAGTGTCTCTACACTGTGAAACAGGAGTTAGAGACTTGGCAAGAAATTAGGCTATTGTATTAGCCATTTTACTGTCCTCATGATCACCTTGCTAAAGAATAATACTAGTCGGTAAATCCTTGTTGAGGGTTCACATCCAGACCCTCTATATTTTGTCTATTTAGAGGAAGGGCTGGAAGGAATAAGCTGTTTTTTCCATGCAATTTCTGAGAGCATGGAGTCTGTCTCTCTCAACCCACCAATACAGTTCCCTGTGTGTATCAAGATCAGTGATGAGAATGCAAAGAAAGAAGAGCTGAAGAGGAGGATAATATCAAGCAAGGAGACCATTTAGGGAAGGGCTGTAACAGGAGCTGCATGAGGCAAAATAACTGTGACAAAGAGTTGGTGGAAGAGAGTTATAGTCTGAAGCTGACTGGGAAAGAGTATTGGGGAGTGACATAGGGATGAGCTGGACTGGGAAGATCAGAACAATGTGTGAGCACGAGAACAGGACTCTTACAGTGGGTAATGAGAAATTGATCTGATTAACTGGGACCTCCCTGTCAAAAATAGGACTAAAAGCTGCAAGGGGGAATCCTAGATGAAGGACAGAAACTGGAAATGAGTGTCAAGGGGAAATGTAAGAGAGTTTGGACACAGTAGCTGGGAGGAGAAGATTGGGTAGGATGAACAGAGAGGGTCAGGGTAAAGATAGTGGGAGCAGATAGGGAGATAGGTAGGGGGTCTTGGGCAGGAAATTCATCCAGGGAAATGGAGCAGCAGCTGACTGAGGAGATATCTGACTTCAATGAGACTCTCAGTGGTGTCAGCCAGGGCAGAATGGCTGGGAAGAAAGAGTGGCTCACTCTGAAGGCACAGAGAGTTCATGACCAAGGAAGACCCATCGATTGCTCTGCACAACTCAGCTTCTTCTGGTGCTGAGCAGTGTGGGAGAAGATAATGAATTATTGCTATCAATCATCTTTCCAAATGGAAGAACCAAAGGTGTCGTTTTGTGATAGACTTGTGGCAAATCAATGTTACACCAAACTGTGGAGTAACTGTTGATTTTTCTTGTGATAGTGTAAGCAAATCTTTACAGACAGACATAAACACTACAGGGATATTATTTCTGTTCCAAAACCAAGATCCAGAAATTAGGGCTTTTCAGAATTAAGATTTTAAAAACCTTTATGACTTCTTTTAAAGTCCTTCCTATAGATAGACAAAAGGTTCAATATTATCATAACTGTAGGTTAAAGAAAAACCCTCCAATTTAATTAATTCTTGACCTCTGTTTGAAATATTGCCATATATATTCGTGCTGTTCCAGGACTGCACCTTTACTGTAGATAAAACTGAAGACTCACTTTTTCCAAAACTGGGTCATGACTAAAGCAAATATTTTATTAGCAGCTTTTATTAAACATATAAAATCTTGCCAGTAGATAGTATCTTTGCAAATTTTTAGAGCCTAAAAAGAGACTCGTTCTTTAAATATTTTTTTTTGTCAGAGAAAGAAAATCTATACAAATAGTTCGTTGAACTTGATGAACAATTCCAACATTATTGAACAGCAATATATTCTGTTACTTAGCATCCAGGATCCTTAAAGGGGACAGACTAGGGTCTCCAATAATAAGCCTGATATGAATGAGTTCCTGTGCTGTGAGCTGTAGTTGTGCTTTGCTCCTATGCTTACCCTAGGAAATACAATATGGGGGAGCAAAAAAGCTGGAGCACAGCAGGACCATATAGCTGTCTGATTAATTGTGTTTCAGGGCCTGTAGGAAAGACAGAATAAATTATAAGAAGCCTTTAGGCATGCCAGCATCTATAAGTATGTCAGCAGTTGCTGGGGGAGGCTATGTGGCTGTACTGTCAGATATTTTGCCCTCAGCTGACCCATGGGGAGGTCATTCTGCTCTTAAATTCCAACTCCTGTAAAATCTATCCCTAAAAGGAAAAATCAAGCAGTGAAATTACTGCAGAGTTCCCAATGCCATCAGTTATACCAACAGATTTTTAAAAAATAAAATATTTTTTCTAAAGTCAGTTTTTTACTCATTCTAATACACTGTTTACTTCTTTACCGTAATTAATCCATGGAGTATGTTTAATGCACAAGGAACTGGACACCATGTCTCCTCCTGTAAGTGCTGTAACCTATAGGCTTCAGACTCCGTTTTCCTGCTTTTTCTCTCACTCTAGATGATTACTGCAATGATGCCACTGTTCTAGCATAGTGGACTGAGAGCACTAGCTTCCATCCAGACTGGTCTCAGAGTCAACTCGATCTTTTTGAAGATGCAGCTTTGAGTCCCATGAGACAGACATTGTCAAGTCAAGATGAGTGTTCATGACCTATGCTAGATGAGTGTTGGAAGTACTGAATAGCTGAAATCACTAGTTTGGAGAAAAGGAGATTGAGGGGTGACTTTATTGCTCTCTACAACTTCCTGAGGAGGGGAAATGGAGAAGGAGATGCTGGGAATGGCTCAAAGCTGTGTCAGGGGAGGTTCAGACTTCACATTAGAAAACATTTCCTTACAGAGAGGGTTCCAAACACTGGAACAGGCTTCCTAGAGAGGTGGTCAATTTAGAATGCCTGTCAGTGTTTAAGAGGCATTTGGACAATGCCCTTAAAAATATGGTTTAACTTTTGGTCAGTCCTGAAGTGATCAAGCAGTTGTACTACATGATTGTTGTAAGTGTTTTCCAACTGGAAACATTTCATTCTATTCTATTCTATTCTATTCTATTCTATTCTATTCTATTCTATTATTCTGTTCTATTCTATTTTACTCTATTCTATTCTATTCTATTAATAGTCATGCCGATACCATCATTTACTTTTTTTGCAGATCCTGTGTTTTCTGCAGGAGCCTGTATCATGTATATTTGGAGACAGAATTTTGGTAAGCTAAATGGAAAGACAATTAGAGATAGCCCAACACCTGCAAGGATTTATTGTGAACTGGGTGCTTAGCTGCTCCAGACTGTCGAGGTATCTATAGAATTTCAGGCCATTGTTAGGCTCTATAGATTTTGGTTGTTTCTGTATGTAGAAGACAGGTGAAAAGTTCTGAAGATTTGAGGTTTAGTTAGTTGCCTAACATTGCACTTATGTTCTTGTATTCTTTTGCTGATTTAACCAAGTTGCCTTGCTGAAAATTGTAAAATCTTTGGCAGAGTGATTTTGCTTGAGTAGCATATTCTGGTTAAGTCTACGCTCATATTTCAGATTAACCCATACATCATCTATTATTAGCTCTAGGACCAGGAACTACATCTCCCTTTCTGTGTTATTACTTGGCAGCTGCCTCAAAGCCATCTCAAATGGATGGCAGAGAATGTATAGCTGAAATACACCCAAATTCTTTGCACCATGTAAAGACAAGCCTTTGGTCTGCAGATTCAATTCTCTTTCCAGGATGGTTTCCACATGCATGTATTTGGATGCTGATTCAATTCCTTGGGTTTCCTGCAAAAAGAGAAGATAAACCCGCTGGGAAGCAAAACTGTGCTGAACACTGAACAGTGGGTTTTTGTCATGGTTTAGGCCCAGTTGGCAACAAAGAACCAGATGGCCACTCACTCATGTCTCCCCCTCATGCCAGGATGAGGAGAAAATGTAATGAAACCTGTTGGGTCGAGATAAGGACAGGGAGGGTTCACTCACCAGTTATGGTCACAGGCAAAAACAGACTCAGCCTGGGAAAAAATTCCATTTTATCAGCCATCAATCAAAACGGAGTAGGATAAGGAGACACGAAAAGATAGATCTTAAAAACAAACCCCTTCCCCCACGCCTCCCTTGCTCCCAGACTCGAGCCCCCTCGCTCCCGGTGTCTCTCCCTCCTCCCCACTCAGCGGTGCAGGGGGACGGGGAATGGGGGGTGCAGTCAGTTCACCAGAGATTGTCCCTGCCGCTCCTTCCTCCTCAGGTGGGGAGGGCTCCTTACACGCTTCCCCTGCTCCAGTGTGGGGTCCCTCCCATGGCAGACAGTCCCTCACAAACCCCTCTGACATGAATCTTTCCTGCACGGTGCAGTCCCTCGGGAACACACCAACCCATCACGGGCTGCCCATACAGTCATGGCCTTCTTTGGGAGAAGGCACCTCCCCTGGCATGGTGTCCTCCATGGGCTGCATGTCCATCTCTGCTCCACCGTGGTCCTTCATGGGCTGCTCCACCACAATCCCCCATGGGCTGCAGGGGAATCTCTGCTCTGGCCGCCTCCAGCCTTCCTCACCAACTCCCAGTACCTGCACAGGTGTTTCTCTCTCCCCTCCCTCCTCCATCTGCTTCAGGCGTCAATGGTCATTTCTTTGTCTGTCCCCTTCTTAAACAGTTATCACAGAGGCGCATCTATTGTCCCTAAATGGCCCAGCCTCAGCCTGAGGTGGGGGTGACTTGGAGCTGGGGGAGCTTCGAGCAGCTTCCGACAGGGGCCACCCGCCTGTGGAGCCCCTTCCCTGCTACCAAAGCCCCCACACACAGACCCAACACAGTTTTGCAGTTTTTCAGCAGATCTTTCTGGATTCTATTCTGCTTGGGTGGTTGGGTGCGGCTGTATGCATGTTCTTAAGGGTGCTAAGGATGCTAAGATCAGAATTGCTTATGGATATAGAAACAGATCAGATCCTTGCTTCCCATCTCTGTTTAATGAATTTAAAGCTAAGAAACACCCACCAGAAAAAAGAAATCACAGCACAAAACTAAGCACTCTGTCTAGCTACGCTTCTTTGTAAGGCTTATGCAAGTGGACCATAGTATACAGGCTGCTCATGCATTTGTCAAAAAAAGTCCAAGTTACAAACAAAAGGCATAGACCTGTAACTTAGATAAGAACTGTTTAATATTTTTCTGCCATATATATCCATACGTGAGGTGTTAAGCACCACTTTTTAAAGGCAAGGTGGGGGGCACTGAATTCTAGCAGACTACCTCTGACTGAAAATTTCTCAGTTCAAGATAAAGCCAACTGAGACTAAACTGAGAGACACATGGATAAAAAGAACACAGTATTATTAATGCTTATCACTCTTTAGGTCCATACAGCTCAATGACAGTTTCAAAAGGATGTACTGATAAAGGATTTCCTGGTAGTTTGACACAGTATGTGGTGGTTCCAGTAAGCCTCTTGCTGAACAAAGAGCACCGGGGAACTTCTGAAGCCTGAATGGATGACTGACAGTGCTGAGCCTGAGAGGGAAGCACTTTATCCAGGCTTTTGTAAATTTTTTTCAACTAACTGCACTAATACTTTAGCTGCCATCTAAGCAATTGCCTTGTTAGTAAGAGCATGAAGCAAAGCCTAGTTGTTTGCAAAGTTTACGATATTTCCTTCCCAGGTCTCAGGATGCCCAGAAACTTGTTTTCGGGACTATGGAAATAGAGCAGACAGCTGTGCTTCTTTGGGACGGATTCAATACAGGTCTGGGATCTGGAGATTCTCCATCCCTCTCCATGTGCCCACCACTCACCTCAAAAATGTGCTGAGGTTCAGAATCCAAAAAAAACAGCTACCAGCTATGAATTTTGCAAATATGTTTTTTCTTTTTGCACCTGATGAAGCTAAAATCTGTGGCACTTGAAGTCCACCAAGTGATGCAGCAGATCTGGCCTCTCTGTGGCATTGCCAAGTCTTTCATAAATGAGGCTATATAACCCTTTTCTCAAGCAGTCTCCCCTGAGCTTGTGTCTTCCCTCCCCTGCAGCTGGAGTCTCCCTGCAGAAATCAACCTTGCAGCACTGAGAAGTGCTGATCCAGTGTGATTTGGGAGACGAAAAGATAACTTGACATGAAAAATTTCTGACTGCCTCAGGGAAGCTGAAGGAGGACAGGAATGTTCCCTCTGCGGGAGGCATGGACATCCTTGCACAAGACATAAAGAAAGAAAGGGAGGATAATTAAAATAGTTTCTCTGCAGATTCACTGAATCATGACAATTCAGAACTGGAAACACTGTAGGAGGGACAAGAAGATTTACAGGATCAAGGAGTTGCTTATAAAGGACGAACAAATTAAGAATATTTAGCATTAAAACAAACACTGGAAGCTCTAAGAGTCGGTCCACAGAGTGGATCGTGACAAAAGCTAAGCTTAATACTGACCCAGATAAAGATAGAAAGCTACTCCCTGAGTAAAATAAAATCATTATTGGCAGGATGAGACCCTTTAACTCCAGTAATCTAGATTTGGTTAAGGAGTAATGATACTTCAAGGGCAAGCAGGAGGAGCAGAACCAGGACCTACTCAGATACGAACACATTACACGGGAAAAGAAGTGTAAGTAAGTCACACAGTACTACCACAGGCAGACAGAAATCAACATGGCCAGGCTAACAGAACCCCTATGGGTGCAGCATGCACCACAAGAAAGCCTGATGTACTGGCTTCGGCTCAGAGCCACAGTGATGCAGTCAGGCAACTTTCGGACCATGTTTGACAGATCAGGAGCATCAAATGAGGTGATTCAGGACCTGACTAAACTCTCACATGGAGACATACCCTTTTCTTCTTCTGCAGGAACCACGGTGAATTCTAGCACTTACTAGTACACTCTTGGATCATAATGCATTGCAGAGCAGTCTCATATGTTGTAAAGAGACATACGGCATGCTAGAAATCAGTCTTGAGAGACAATTACTGGTTTTTTTCCCACTATAACCTCTCACACTACCGTAGTTATATGATTACAATATGTGATATGTTTGCCAAAAAACTCCTCACCTACAGCCCAGGAATGATGAACGTACAAGGTGAGCCTGGCAAGTGTCTTTGGGCAGCCGGTAGGTACCTGCGTGTTCCCTAGCTGTCATAACCAGTGTTATGTCCTTGACAGATCCCTTGCCGCCTATCTCATCACCATGTCACTGGTATGGATGTTATCCTGGCTGTTACACTGAAATAAGCCTGCAAGTGCTAATTGAACGGTGATTCTCATCACCAGTCTGTACCGCATTTATGGACAAATTATCTCAGAAAAATGCTCATCCCCGGGAACCATGGTGAATACATCCTTTGAAGCTGACAGAAGATAAACATCTCAGATTAGTGGCAAATTTGAAAACAACACAGATAGGAATCAACCTATTCTTTAATGCCTTAAGCGAATTTCTTTCATTACAATCAATCCTGTCTATAGTTTTGAAAACTTTGAACAAGCTAAAAGCTGTCTTTATCATTAGCGTGTCTTCAAAGGTACTGGATGAACTGCTTGGCACCCAGGCATTCTCCACTGCCTGCTTTCACGTATTTGAGATTTCCAGTCCCACCTGTTAAGACAGTGTCTGTCAAAAAACATGCAAGTAATCTCTGCTTCAGACTAGTGGTCAAAGGATCGACTATTTTAAGCCTTTAAGCACCTAAAATTTTGCTTGGCCTGCAAGTTCTCAATATGTGTGCATTGCCTTTTCTGTCATAAGTAGATCTAGGAGCTTCAGCTGGCTCAGATGTCAGTCACAGGGAGTTCACTGTGGGCTGCAACACCTCCCACTGCACTTTAAGAGGAAAGGTAAATGCTCGCAGTTTTCTCAGCATGTTCTGAGCTCTCTGCTACCACCAGCTAAGTTAGCTATTTTAAAGTTAGGTTAGGAAAAACTACGTGGTTCCGCAGTGATGAAATACCCTCTGCCATTTCCTCTTAAAAAATGCATGATCCCCTTTCTTCATTACACAGAGCTTTAACATATACTAGATGTTACTTCCACTCTAATAACACCCAAAGGGTTGAACATATTTATATGTACCTATACATGTTTCCAGTAGCTCTGAATTTTCTTGTAGCCTTCCCTCTTTAAATAAGTCTCTGGTAATTCAGCTGTGAAATTAAAGAAACATGGGACACCTCAGTGAGGTCTACTTTCTTCTTCCCCTTGTGAAGAAATCTTAGTAACATTAGGTTTATGGCTATCTATATTGAATAGGAAATGTGAAATGCTATAGCTTAAGATAAAGAGCTAAGCTTCTGTAGCAAGTGGCTGGAACAGTTCATTTTCTCTTGAATTAATCCAAAGAAGTACCTGCAACATGTCAGTGAAATGCCCTACACTCTTTTAAGTAAACAGAAGAAACATGCTAGTGTTGCCTAAAAAAGCTGTGCTTTCTTTGATTTTGGTACTGAAACATCATGGAGTTTCCTAACAAATCCCCCTAGATTCATCCCTCCTAGTTTAAGGCATTTAACTTAGGAGCCTACTTACCTTAGATCCTCTGTGTGGTAGTCTAGGTGAAAAGCTAAGCGCTCCTACAGAATACATCAGCGCCTCCAAATCTGAAGAAACCTCCACTTAGGCTGGAATTATCCTAACCTCTCTAGGTTTCTCACAGAACTGCCTCATTAGCTATTAAGCTAAATGGGAAAAAAAAAACATGTCTGACCACTTACATTTACAATACTTTGGAATATTAGTTCCCTGTCATTTGACAGGCCTTACTGATGCTATTACAGTTTGACTGATATTGATGCTCAGTAGTACATCACGTATCCATAGTCTGCAAAACTCAGAGTACAGAGCAGCTAAAACAACATGGGTTTGTCATTAGAAATCTAGGCAGCATCGTAACACAAACTTGAGGGATTATCTTAGCTCTTAACCTGCTGCTGGCTGTCTAAGCAGAGGCAGTTTTATGCAAAGGCTGTTGCGAGGGAGGATTAAGTGGAACTGTTGCCTATCGTGCATCTTCTACCAGGCTCCTGCTGTTTCAGTCTTACCCCAGATTACTCTAATTTATCTTTTTGCAGCAAAGTACTTGCAAACACTATGTCACCCAAGTTCCAGCTTTAAGTAATGGAGAGAGAGAATCACCCGCCCAGCTGTGGGTTGTCTCACTTGTCCTGTCTACCTATTTTAGAAAAGGTGATAACCCTCTCTCTTCAGTATCCCCTTCTTCCACTGACTTTGGAGTAAATACCTAACTTTTAGGTAGGTATTAAGTAAAACAGAACTGTGCTTCTAAGTGACATTAGGTTGGCACTTAAAGGTGAGATTCAACTCATGGATGAAGCTACCTAAATTTAGATGTCTGCTATATAGACATACCTACCACAGATTCTCTGCTGTATCTGCCAGTTCTTTGCATATGTTTCCAATACATTAGTGCAGCTGTCGCTGGGTGCACACATTTTAAGAACTTACCTAGGCTCTTAATAAGCCAGGCACCCAATGCAATTAGTATTGTTTGAAAGAAGGCATCTAAGATGATTCAGATTAGTTGCTCGCTCAAACTGCCTACTACTTGCCACTGACTCTAAAACATAACTTGCTCACACTTAGGTATTTAGCTCATCAATACCAAAAGTTAAGTGAGATAAATCCTACATTCTGTTTTTGGGCCTCTGTTATTCTACCTGTAACATGCAGGTACTATTGCTCATTCGCATAGCATCTCAGAAACAGGGATAAAGTTGTGCCCTGCTGTTATACATCTGATATAGTACCTAGCCTTACTATGGTGCATTGCTACCATTCCTGACTGAACTTACCTAATGCAGACAGTACTTCAGAGTTCGTGTCAATCATGTGGTGTCTTCCACTTGCCTTGATGGGGAAAAGTGCTTTAAAATTCTGTTCAATGTCAATTAATCACTAAGGACACAGCAAGGAAAGTGGGTGACACTAATGGATTTATTAATTCAGAAAACACTGAAGGTTAGAAAGAAGATACATGTTTAACTAGTTCACTAGTTAAGGCATTAATATAAAACATTATGAAATTGCAGGACTATCTCACTCATGTGGAAACTGAAATAGTTTGGGGCAGGTCTCATCCCCTTATTCTCTGTATAGCAATGCATCTTGAAACTAATGAAGTGCTATGTCTTTATGAGACTTTTCATGGACAATAAGGCTAATTGGAAAAGGGAGTATTAAAATAATGACTTTATCTTCATGTCGGTAAACTATGAAGGAGAATTAGAAAACTTGAGCAGTATTGCTCTGTTCATCAAAGTTTCTTACTTTTTTACCCTACTATCTAATAAAGCTCTGAATGATGTTGCTTAATACTCTGGATTTAGCAAAGATTTTTATATATATTAGAAATCTTTGTATTTGTTCTATCAGACCTTCAAGTAAATTCTTCCTACTGCTCTGCATTTTATTTACTTCATCAGATAAGAATAGAGACTGAACATTTTTTATGTTGGTCTAGACAAATACAATAATATTGCTGGGGATAAAATACATAGATAGTATATTCAAATGAGTCTGAATGATCTACTGTATCCTACCAAATTATTGACAAAATGTTTTGGCATGTGATACATGAGAGATAAGATTGGACTTCTGGACACAGAATCAGTTTTTAATTCTTAATGGAGGTTTCTGTTCTTACTCCCTATTTCTCTCTAGGGAAAATGAAATACAATTTCCCTGAAGTCCTTATTTACTACACAGTTTATCCAGCTGGCACTGAGACCCGCCAGATGTAAACCTGTTTTATACCAGCTGATGATATTATATCCTTTATTGGGAGGGCAGATTTTTGATCACTACTTTTCTATTAAACACAAATGTACATCACTATCTCTGTCAATTATTTAAAGAATTGAGAACTGAGTTGGGCCATGAACTTTGGCTATTCTTGTTGAGATGCCACTTAGGTCTTAATTATTCAGTCTCTTGGGAGAGGAGGAGATAAAAAAGCAACACCTTCACTGAAAACTTTAAAAAGTCAAATCTGAAAATAAAGCTATCATTACATTGGTGTGCAAACTGCAAGAAAAGGCAAGTCAACTTTAAGTACTCAGAGAGACAAAAAATAAAACTATAGGCAACATTTTAGCTGCTCTAACTGTACAATCTATAGAAAAAATTGACTGTGGTTTGAAGGTGACTTTTATAGATGCAATGATTCACTAAGTTTCACTGGAGTTTTTAAAGATCTTATTTGTTTCTGGTTTTACTCTTCTGTAAAAGTACATGCAAGTGCCCCTAGGATATGGCAGAAATGGAAGAATAAAACAAACAAACAAACAAAAATGAGAAAATGGCAGCAATGATTATTAGAGTCATGAAAAAATGATCTATACAAAGCAGTGTAGTTTATGGCTATTCACATTTCAATAGAAGGCAAATAAAAGGTATCATGATGGATAGTGAAGAAGGGAATGTGGGATGTGTCATACAGTTTTAAGGCAAGTTTTATCATGAGGAGATGAAAGTGGTTTATTAGTCAAGTAATTAATCTGTGTAAGTCATTGTCACAAGGTATAACGGAGCTAAGACTTACAGAATGATTTTAAAAAGATCAGGTATTTCTGTGAATATTGAAAACTTCATCCTTTTATCAGAACAACTGTATAAAAAACCCCTCATATCACTGATGCTGTCCATGCTGGGCACAACAGATTAGTTTAGAATTTTCTTACTTAATATGGAAGTTCCTGCATGCCCTTACGCTGTCCGGCTCATTTGGCATTATTGAGGCAGTTAACATACATTAACCTGAGTGAATATACTCTTACTGTGCTCTGTTTTATCCTTGTGATCATTTTGATTGCATCTAGCTTTTTCTTCTTTTTCAACTACCTTAGTTTCAAATTGCCGAGAATTTAAAATTTTCAGCTTTTCTATGAATCAGTGTTCAGATGTAGCTAAAGAAACAAATATCTCTAGACTTCTGAATGACATTATATTAGGATTTACAACATGCAACAAACAGCATATGTCTTCTTCCCCCTCTATATCCTTTTTGTTCTCTGTTCTTTCCTTCTCTTATCAATTCTCTTACTAATGAATTATGAAAAATTCAATTTAAATGCTTTGTCGAGGGTCTTGAAACTCTGTGTCAGAGAAACACACATGAAGTTACTCTTCAGAGCTAATCAAATGTCTTCAGTGGTATAGCTGAGAGGAAACTCCTGGAGGTGTCTCACGAACCTTAACATCTCTTGAGTGACAGTAACCCAAGCCTGTTCTCCTCTAGCATCTCAAAGAACACCAAGCCTCAAGACACTTAGGACCCTCTGTGCCATTTCTCCCTGCCTTGAGTGAGAGTGATGAGTGATTTTCCTTTTCTTTTAAGTTATTAAAAAGATCCCCTTACCCCACAAAAAATTTAAACAACAGTTTTTTCCCTCTTGGCCTACACAGCTGAAGGTCATATGCATGAAACAGTTTTATCTATCATCTGCTATTCTTTTTCCCTTATATCTTCTTGTGTCTGTGTAATATTTTACACAGTGTTTCAAGTCTAAAAAAAGAAAATAAAATCACAGCTTCAAGCAGCACCTGACAAATTTGAGTTGAAGTAATCAAAGCTTTCTCAAATCTATGAGCAAATTGTTCCTACAATGCAAAGTTTTGAATAAGCTTAATAAAAGCTGATGCCTGCAGCCCTGCATAGCACAAGTACACAGCGAAGCTGCATTGAGAAAAACAGCACGTTAATAACCATGAAATTCTGTTGAGCTTTTAAAAGAACAAATCTCCATCTCTTACTATGAAAACCACTGTTTGGGAAAAACTCCTGTAACTTCCTCCTCTCTAGAGATACAGGTAGGAAGATATGAATGGAGGGAAAAATAGTAAGGGGGCTATAAAATGAGGGTCTGAACACATATCTGCAAGGGAAAACAAGCGAACTATGACGCTATTCAAGTTTTCAAATGCAAATAACCAGTTGATGGAAGGATAAATAAAAAAAAGATTAAATCCACCTCTTTGGTTTATAAAATAAGGTTATACATAAGAAATTCTCAAAATTACATGTACATAGACAGTGATTAACAGGAAAATTTGTCTTCAGTTGCATTAACACAGGACTAGTTTCTCTATTCATAGTTTTCTAGTGCTTTTCTCTAACGCTGTTAATAACAGTAGTTGCTCAATTGTTGTTCTCTTCCTTTTTTGACCAGAAGGGACTTTCATTTGCATATAGAAAATTGCTTTAATCCTTTTACTAAACTTTCTAAACTTGCCTTGCTCTTTTCCACAATGTTAACTGTTTTTTTTTTTCCTTCTTGTCACTATCAATTATTACTTCACACAGTATTTTAGAGGGGTTTTTTAGCTAGCCTTTTGAAACAGTAAGGTTAAACATTAAAGTTGGCATAACATACACAAGCATGTTGTGCTCACTGCTTCACATGTAGCTATCAAGTGCCAGTCGGGGAGCCAATTAATCCGTATTCAATAGAACAGGGTTTTGCTCTGTGTGAGTACTGCCTATTTTGTGATAGAAAATTAAAAGGCTTCAGTATAATTTTTCTTCAGAGGTATGTATGAAGGCTCTGAGGGGAGACCTTATAGCTCTCTACAACTACCTGAAAGGAGGTTGTAGCGAGGTGGATGTTGGTCTCTTTTCCCAAGTAACAAGTGATAGGATGAGAGGAAATGGCCTCAAGTTGCACCAGGGGAGGTTTAGACTGGGTATTAGGCAAAATTTCTTCACTGAAAGGGTTGTCAAGCATTGGAACATGCTGCCCAGGGAAGTAGTTGAGTTACCATCCCTGGAGGTATTTAAAAGATGTGTAGACATGGCACTTAGGGACATGGCTTAGTGGTGGACTTGGCAGTGTTAGGTTAACAGTTGGACTTCATCTTAAAGGTCTTTTCCAACATAAATGATTCTATGATCCTCTGTGTGTCTCCCAAACTTAAGTTTCCTGCAGTTTAGTCAAATTCTTCCAGACTAATGGGGCTTAGTACATTTAACACATGTATTCTCCTGGGTTTTGTTAGTTAGAAAACATATCCACCAGCATTCAAATTCCTGTAGTATTGCATTTCTAAGAACTCCAAAGTAAGGAATACTGATTTTAATAGAAAAAATCATCTTTCTCTCTTCTTATGACAATACCATCCTTAAACAGATCTTCCCACCTAATTTTGAATTTCAAGCAAAAAGACCCACTAGGCTTTTGTGTGAGAATTCTGTCAGATTTCAGCAATAAGGATTTCCAGTTCTTCTGCCCCATTCTGCATTACATTTTGCACAATTCATTTTTTTTCTCTTTCCTTTCATCCTTTTCACCTTGTCCAATATGCTTGTGATAACTTAAGTTTGAGTTGGAACCACATTTTCCTTTTTCCATTTTGGTTGTCAGTTCATTGTACTAACTGGATAGAGCTCTCCAGCTGAGGTGTCCCCAGTTCAGAACAAAGGAGATTTTTGTGTTGTGTGACTCACTCCAGTTTATACTGGCTTGGTTGGAATTTGGGTTTTTCTGCCATAACCTGTGATTGTATTTCATGGTTGCTTGTGAGTAACAAAAATTTCTTAACCTTTTTCTATAAACCTGTAACCCAGCCATTTCTTCAGTATCCTGTATTAGGACAGCTGACTGTTTTTTCCTGAGAACAGCATCTGTATCACAGTTATGTAGAATTTGACATTTTCTTTCAGTTCTCACTTCCAATTTCACAGGTGTATTAGGATTCCTGCCATCTAGTTCTTCAGGCCCTTTCTACCTGCAAAATTACGAAGTTCATATCAGATCATTAATGACAATACTGAATAGCAACAGACTCAATACAAACATCAGTAAATTCATTCTTCAGTTTCAACATTGAACCATTAAAACCTACACTTAGTATTATTTTCCAAACACATTTTCACCTACTGTGCACTAAATTACTCTCTTCCTTTTTTTTTTTTTGTTTTGTTTTTATGAGTTACTGAGGAAGACTATCAAAGGGCTTACTTCTGAAGTTGAGGCATGGGATGTAAGATATTCTCCACATTTCCTCTTACTCTGTAACCAAGCAAATTAGTTTTGATTTGGTATTATTTATTCTTATTCAGTTCGTTATAGTTGTTAATATTTTGATGATTGTCTTTCGGGTGAACGCAAATATTTGTCTCAGCATGCCTTCCAGTAACTGATTTCTTCCAAACATTGAACTGACTGGGTTGCGGAGCTGTTTGTAGTGATTTGCAACTAGTGCCGCAACTGATGACAGGTCCCTCATTAATTCTGTTTCCTTCTGTAACGACCTTTAAAAATTCTTCACCGCTCCCATATTTTTCTGTTCCAGGATGCAGAACCAAATGTGCAGTAGGAAGACCAAAGAATGCATGATGTGAGTATCACTGGATGCTAAGCTGGATATGTCTACAGAAAGCTTCTGCTAGGCTACTGAGGAAAGGAAGAGGGTTTGTTTACAAGTTGATTTCTTTGGAGCCACAAAGAAACCTTGAGACTTGCAGTAGCCTCCCTGACATCTTCCTGGTACCCAGGCTGGGGAGCATGTGGATCCTTCCCAGGCTTTCCCAGGAGAGCAACATTGGAAGAAGCTGAGAGATTATTTTCTCAGCTCTCCAACTGGGGTCCTCTCTAACATAGTCCCCAGGGAGGAGGAAAGCTGACCAGCACTACAGCCTGAGCAGACCTTTGTTTGAACTCCTGCCTAGAGAAAGGCCTTTGGGGAGTGATTTAGAGAACTAAGATGTTCAAGCGACCTAATATACGGACAGGTCCTTCCTTGCATAACACGTGAGTATTTTAAACTGCAAATTGATACAGAAAGAAGTAGTGCATTTTCAGCCCTTCATTCCACAGGAAAAATACCTATATCGTAGTTATTTCTAATTTCCCAGTTGCTAACTTTCTTTTCCTTAGTATTGCTGTTAGCCATGTCAGAATTTTCATTCTCTTTCCTCAGGCTCTTGTCCCTTGATTACAGCAGTTCACCAGGTGTCCCAGCTTTATTCTGTCATTTATATTCTTCCCTTTTCTGGATAGCTCCACATTGATTAGTCTTGTGCAAACACCTAAGCCCAAAGTCAATGTACATAGGTACAACGCTATATTCCAATTGAAATCAGCGTGAGGCTAGATTGGCTTTTCAATCTCATTGTTTTGTCTTGTGATTAAATTAATCACGCCAGGTACTGCACAAGAGGGTGTACAATTCAAACCCATACCATAAGTTTTTCCAGTCTACCATAAACATGCTTATCCATAGACTGTGAGAGATTTACACTGAATAATTATCTGCAAGAGAAACCACCCATCAGTGAGAGATAAAAACCCAAGATATTTAAATTGTCTGCAGAAACTTTACAGCAAAACTCAGGTTTACTCTCAATTCTTCTTGGAGAAGATCTGCTAACCTGAAAATACCATTTTCAGTGGGCTTTGCTGATATGAATGGAGACCCAGAACACTCTCCCATAGTTTCCCAGAAGGAAAACATTTGGTGCTGGACTATGAAGCAAAGGTTCTTGTGATAGGACTCCTGTGCCTAGCTCTGGCACAGCTCTCCTGGGACCCCTTAATAGAAAATGTTAATGGTAATCATCACAGGAGTTAGGAGATCAATAATCTCACCCTAACGTGGATATCTGGGGCTGGTCAAGGGAATGATTTACTGGCTAACTCCCCACTGTTATACGGGGAATCTAATCCACTAGTTCACATTTAGACATCTACATGTTAAAGTGAGCCAGTAAAACATTAATTTCATCCCCATTTATATCAGTTATTCAAATTACTCAGGTATTTCTATACATTTTCTCTAGTATTGTTATCCAATAATTATCCTTCAGTCCTGTTATGTCCTGATTCTCATACATCATCTCAATTTTCCCTGACTAGCTCACCTTCTTTCTGTATCTTTCTTCCTCACACAAACTCCTGATCTTCCTTCGAAAGGGTCTACTCTTGATCTCCACACCATTATCTGGATCATTATTTGAAACCTTACTTTTCATGGATTGCCACTGTTCAGATTTTTTCTCTCCATTTGCAATTTCTTTATCCAGCTACTCCTAATATCACAGCAGTGGACTCTCAACTTTAATATTTCCTCCCAGACATGTTTCCCTTTCTCTGTTTATTCTAATTACCCTTCCCTCCAGTCCCTTCCCCTTACTTCAGTCCTGGTCCACTCATTCTTTACTGTAAAATCTCTGTCCTTGAATTTTCACCCTTCCACAACCATTTCTCCCCTGTGTACCTCTTATCTTTCTTCCATCCCCATGCCACAGGATTCCAATCCCCATTTTACCTACCTGTTTCAGGCATGCAACAGTTTTCCTTCTCCTCCTCCTATCAGTCTTTCCCCTCATCTTGTCCTATTTTCTGCCCTTATCATTCAAGTAACCTTCTTCCAACTTATTCTATCATTTCATAGAATCATAAAATTATTTAGGTTGGAAAAGATGCTTAGTATCATCAGGTCCAATTTCCTATCAACATCCTCAATCACACATAGAATCATAGAATCATAGAATGGTAGGGGTTGGAAGTGACCTCTAGAGATCATCTAGTCCAACCCCCCCTGCTAAATATAGCTTTACTTTCCTTTTCATGAAAATACAGCATTTACTCTTCTGGATGCTCCCTGGACCAACTCAGTTTGGAAACTGACTGGTAACAGGAGCACTCCTTAGCTTTGGGTGCCTGCACATAACATTTACAGAAGAGTCCAGAACTGCAACCATTGTGTTCTGCCCTTTCCCGGACTGGACATCACAGTCAACATCTTCAGGACAATTCATGACTAAATATAGATACCCATTACAAATACAAAAATCATGATTTTGTTCTGCCAGATTGCAAATGTAAATACATTTGTACAACATTTATTCATGAAGAGAAGCAACATTCATCTGAAACAAAGGCTAACCTGTTCCCCCTGATAATTTTTAGTCCTCGCTCAAGCTTTTAGGAAAGTAATAGGAAGCTTTAATACAGTGCTTTGAAGGCTTTTCTTTACCTTGAGAATAGTGTTGAACAGCCAGCAATCCTACCAACCTCACCTATAATATGGCTATCTGCCTGGAAAAACTGCCTGTGTGTGCAGCCTGGAGAGTCGAGCCCCACAGAGACAAAGGTATACGATAAACCCTCACATTGCTTCAGAGCTGCTTGAAGAGGAGAATCTGATCTATTGACTTGTTCTGAAAATAGCACTCAGTGGGAGGTGACTGACTGGCTAATACCTGTGGTGTTTCCATTACCGATTGGGATGAAGCCTGTTGCCAGGAATCCTAGGGTGGTTTCCTTGACAACCAGAAAAAATGCACAACTGTGATGCACATGACTTCTCAGGTGCTTTTTTAACTCCTCTGAAACAACGAATTACCCTATCAGAACCGTACCTTGATAAATAAAACCAAGACGTACATCCAAATGGTGAATAGAGCTTCCGCTCAAGAACAAATTTCAGCTGAGCCTGAAACCTGTCATGAAACAAACCTTCAAGACAGAAAGCAGGCTGAAAGTATTTATACTATTCAAGATAGCAGAAATTTTGCAAGATTATCTACTTTTTTATTTTATAATCTTTGGATAATGAATTTCAAAAGACTGAAGATATTTCCATAAGATATATAGATAAATCTAACATGCAATTAATTTGGATGGCCTGGTTAAACTCAAGGCCATCAAATTTCAAAGTTGATTGCATATAACATACTGTTCATCAGAAGCACTATGGGCATTTACAGAAATCAGAACATGTTTTCAAATTATTATAACAAGAAAGTATGAAATCTAAGCCAAAGCATACAACAATAACAGGCATAACAGTATATAGTTACTCATTGTTTGTACATAGAGTGGCCCACAAATTTTCTGTGGACACTAAATTCACTGAAAAATTCACAGTTTCACTAATTCAAGTTATATGGAGAAGCAGCTTCAGCCCAAGTATGGCTAATATGATTCAACAAAGAGTTCCACTACAAAATATTGAAATACAGTATACAGTAATTTTAAAAGGAAATATTCTTTTATGTTCCAAAGTTCTGAGTTTTGATTTGAAAAACTACCTACTTTTTAGGGAAAAATCAATCAAAACAAAAAGGATAACCCCAAGTCAAGAAATATGTGCGATTGATTGACGAGTACTGATAAGAGAGAAACTATCTTAGAGATTCTTTTGGCTTCTTTTGTTAGCTTTTTAAGATGAAGAACCAAAATGTTATTATTCCAGTTGAATGCAGAGTTTTATTTTTCAGTTTAATAAATAGCCAGAAACATCCATTCTTTGTGCTTGGAAGAAATAAGCACATGCGAGAAAGGTAAGTAGAAATTGAAAGGGATGCAGCAGATCAAATAAGCAAAGTAGAAGGAGTGAAGAAAGAGACTTATCAAAGGTGACAAGCCAGATGACAAATGTAAATGTTTTTGAATTCTACCTGCTGACCTCAGGAGTCTGAGTCCGCTCTGTTCCCTAGTAGTATTGAGGGATGGCAATCATTGGAGGAGGAACAAGGACCAGAGCTAGTACTTTTTAAGTTGAGAAAGGGGTGTTGTCTGAGATTTAGAATCTCAGATAAAATTTTAACTGGTCAGATCACAAGAAATTTCAGAAAACTTCCTTAATTTTTACTTGTGGCTGAGAGACAGAGTTGCCGGGAGAGGAAGATAATAAAGTTTTACTGTGGCAAAAATTCACTGTAGAATACAAAGAGTGTTGTATGAGGAAATAAATCAGCCCAGTCTATCATCAGTGGGAGTCAAGAAAAAACACCTGAAACAGAGTGAGACTGGAAGCAAACCAGTCAAGATAGAACAATGTGCACTATTAAAATAATCAGAGAAAGCTGAGTTGACCTGGACATTTTAAATTAGGACACTGCATGCATCTGAATGAATCATTAGCAGAGATTTAGGTGCTTTCCTAAAACAGATTACCTTCATAATAAATAGACTTGAGTAGAGAATTTTAAAACCATATTAGTGGTAAAGGTTGATGCCTGGGGCCGCATTAGCTCAGCATCAAGCTCTGATCTGTCATAGATCAATGAAATGTAGCAAGCTTGAATTGCTGATTCAATTTTGTATTCATTTACTTTCAAAGCAGAGCATAAATAGTAAGGAAGAAAATGTGAAACATGATCTCTGAGATCAAGATCATGTTCTATGGGGAACTTAGCATGCATGTATGCATTTATCTTGTGAACAGTTAGGGAATCAAGTATCGAAACAGTCTAAACAGTTCTGAAGCTGAATTTGTCTCAGAGCCCCAAAGGCCTTTTACCACTGAAGCCGAAAGAAACTTTGCCTTCCTCCCCAGCAGGTGCTGAACACAACCGGTCTGGGTGCATAAGCAAGAACAAACTTTGGCAGAGTAGTAGTGAAACCCCTCAACAAGAACATAGTCACTGTAGCATCTGATTTAGAATCATAAAACATCTCGAGTTCGAAGGGACCAAAAAGGATCATTGAGTCCAACCCCTTGCTCCTTGCAGGACTACTTAAAACTGAACTATATGACTAAGAGCATCATCCAGATGCTCCTTGAACTCTGACAAGTTTTTGCTGTGACCACTTCCTTGAGGAGACTGTTCCAGTGACTGACCACCCTCTCAGTGAAGAACCTTTTCCTAATGTCCAATCTGAACTTCCCCTGGTGCAGCCTCATTCCATTTCCTTGTGTCCTATTGCTGGTCACCAGAGAGAGATCAGCACCTTCGCCTCCACTGCCCCTACTGAAGAAAGTGTAGACTGTGATGAGGTCACCCCTCAGCCTTCTCTTCTCCAAGCTAAACAAACCAAGTGACCTCCACCACTCCTTCAAAGTCTTGCCTTCAAGACCTTTGACCGTCTTGGTCACCCTCCTCTGGACACACTCTAATCATTTGTTATCTTTATTTTGAGGCACACAGAAATGCACATAGTACTCAAGGTGGGACCGCACCATTGCATTGTAGAGTGGGACAATCGCTTCCACTAACTGGCTAGCTATGTTGGGCTTGATGCACCCCAGCACACAGTTGGCTGTTTTTGCTGGCAGGGCACACTGTTGACTCACATTCAACTTGCCATCAACCCGTACCCCTAGATGTCTCTCCACAGGGCTGCTCTCCAGCCTCTCATCCCTCAGTTTGGTGGAGAATCCAACAATTGTTCTTGCTACATTTCATATAGTTGGTGATTGCCCAGCTCTCTAGTTTATCCAGATCTCATACCTGAATGGGAAAAAGTCCAGTCTGCATAACTGGACAATTATGTGAAAAAAGAAGGAAAGAAATTTAAGACAACTTGATCTGTCTTTTAAAAAGCTATGAAACATTGATTAATATTCCATTTATATTCAGCTACAGTTATTTTATATTTTTGTTAGATCTGATGCTGAATTTAAAGCCAGTACAAGATAAGTGTGGTCACCCAGTTGTTAAGGAATTCTTCCGGTAATGTACTTACTCACTACAACACCTCAGCTTTTGCCATGGGAACATGAAGCTGCAGAGTGTGATCAGATGCTGGCAGTGAAACAAAACAGCAGCTTAGAGAAGTATTGAAACTTCTCCAAAAGTTTTAAAATCTTTTCCAAAACAAGTATTTTAAATTGTAGTCCAGTCTCATAGAAGTCATCCTGGGATACTTCTACCTGAGCCAGCCCATGCAGTAGTATTATTTAGACTTTGAAGGCAGAATTATACTGGACCCTTCCTACTGCTCTACTGATTGTCTTCACATTCTCTTTACTGACAAAATATGATCTGCTTATCCCATTTCTTTTACTATGTATGACTCTGCAGTGCCGGAATACTCCTATTTCAACTACCTCTATGCGTTTTTTAAAGATTCTTCCTTCTTTTTTTCAAAATATCATGTGCTATCTGTTCATACAAATAGCAACTGACCAACAACATGTCGCTAATCATTGACGTATCCGGTGCAGTTTAGGTTTGCTTTCAAACTTTTTCTAGTCCACTTATTATTTTGATGTGGCAATAAACAGCTTTAGATTAGAGCAGCATAGCTGGTAGAGTGTATATACTTAGCAACTGTCTAGAGAAATAAAGATTATCATCAAGGCTTTACTGGCTCATCTCTCAGGATGTTGATCTTTTGAAGCTACAGTGTAGCCAGTAAACTCGTATTTACCTACAGCATTAGCCATTTCTTATATGAATATACTAACACCTAGGGTAGGAATAGAAGACCTGTTTTCTGTCTTGACCACGTTTGCAGTAATCCTATCTGTGTCAAAACAATTTGAGAGTGGAGGCCTACAGTGAAAAGATACAGTTAATGCGATACACTTAGATACAAGAATTCATTCTGCCACTTCTCATTCAGATGTAATATTCTTAAATGGAAAACTTAAAATGTCTATAATGCAAGAAGTTTTATCTGTGTCTATATACGCACACATTTTTGCTTGTCTGCGGGTGTGGGTGCACACACGTGGATACATATGTATATCTATGTATGTATTTCCATGGGTTTATATATATTGCACTAAAATGCATTTTAACACTAACTAAATAATATAATGTATATTCTTCATCTCTAGCTTTTGGACTGATATTTCATTGTTACTCCAGTCTGCAAAGGCTTTAGGGTTTATCAGCATTCTCTCATTTTTGTGCATTGTGTTTGTTTGGGATCCAACCTCAATCACTGAATCCCATGGGAGCACAGTTGGATAAAGGTTGTCTCTTTCTGCAGTGTTTGGGCAGGAACACACTGCTGTGTTTACACCGAGAAGAGTAGGACAGACTTGATATTGACAAATACTTTCGGCCATTTCCACAGTATCAATGCTGCATAGTAATTGTTACCATTACTAATTATAGTATTTACTATGTGTAGTAGCAAAATAAAAAGATATGCATAAGTGTGTAATACATGTTTTTTCTATAATGACAATCATAACTGTCTTATTAAAAATTACATTCTAGAAACAGTTCTTCTAAGGGTATGTACAGAGCTCTTCTTTTTGTTACCAATTCTTTCCTTGGTTGGTTGGGCAGTGGTTTGACAAGGTTGCTATCTCCTCTATGCCTTGCAAAAAGGAAAATTTTTGTGTATTTTTTAAAAGCAGCAATTAACAGCACAGATGTTAATTGTGGTGGTGTTTTGCTGTGTTTTGGGTTGGTTTTGTTTTTTTTTTTTTTCACGAAAAATGCATGTGTCTTATATCCAATATGCACTTCTTGGAGTAACATTTGGTGGATATTGAGGCTGATCATTATTTAACCAAAGATTTCCTCAATCTGAGTATCCTGGTGGATGGTAATTCTTGTTCCTGCAGAACTTCAAGGGGAAATATCCCCCAGTCCTTTGCGTTGCTGTATGTTAAGAAACACCATGACTCTTGATCAGTGAATTGTACAGCCACAGTCTTGTCCAGACCATGAAAGAGGACAGTGATTAATATTACTTATTAATAAGAGTTATTTTTGATCCATGGTGCATAAATCTATGTGGCTATATGACAGCTTACACACCTATTAAAGTCAGTTAGCCCCGGAGGAAAACACTACTAATGTGAATGAGAAGCTTTTATGTAGGTAGAAGTGACAACTCTGCTGTAAAAACAACATCATGCAGTAAACTGTAAAACCCGTATCCGACTGGGATGTGGACACTTGTGCTTCTAAACCAGAGATGCCAGATGAATGTAAGAGATCCATACAAAACTATGTTGCTGAAGTATTCAGCCTTCTCACTTATACAGACCTTCCTATGAAGACACAATCTGAACTACTGAAATGAAGATCTTCTGGAAAGTGACCAACTATAAAAAAGAGTGATCAGTTCAAGAAACTGAGATCACAGTCTGTTGTTTTTTCTGAAAGCTACAGGTGATCAAAGTCAAACTCAGTGATCCGTTCTGTCAAAAGGTTTTTGTGTAAGTGTTTGGGAAGTGCTGGTTTAATGACACTAAAATTTTGAATTTCTTACTTTTCTGAATAGTTTATATTGAAAAGAGACATAAAAAAAGAAGCAGACGTCTAAATAATTCATTCTGATATTTTCAAAATGGTATTTTTAATTCAAAAGATTATTTTTAAAAATTCATTCTTTCCTCTTTTTTAAAAAGTCTATAAATGTAACTCCGTCATGAGTGAAAATAATATTTGTTTTTGATGAAACTAAATTACTGTGTGTCATTTTCAGTTTCACCAGTGAACACTAAAATTAAAATTAGTGGTTGTTTCTTTCAAAACATCTCATAATTTCATCCATATCAAATTATAAAGTAAGTGTCTTGCAGTTCACAAAATTTAAAGATTAAAATTAATCTACATAAGATGATACCTCACTCTCTTGATAATAAAGAACATGTTCTCCATTAGTAACTTTTTTTTCATTTCCTACTCAAAGTTAGGGATATTTGATGTAATATTCTACCTCCAAAACGTTCTCTATTAAGAAAATAATCAATAAAACTCTTTCATGTGTTTCATTCCAAAGGAACATTGAGTTAATTTAGAAACAGTAATGAAGGGGAGAGGGATTTTGACCTTGATAAGATCAAAATTGAAAACAAACATTGCTTATGTGAATATGTGATAAAGGCACAGAATTGAAAAGATTTAGGTTTAATTCCTGCAGTTACCACAAATGTACACAATTATGGGCAAACATCTGTGCTTCATAGCACATTCGTTCTATATCAGACTGTCAGTATTCTCCCTATGGTCAGAAATATGAGAGCCTTCAGAAAACACAGAAGCTTTCTTCTAGTGTGGGTGCTTTGATATCCTTAAAGAGAAGATGTGGTACATGCTCAGGTCTCATCCTCAAATGGAGTCAAAACTCAGTTCTAACACAGATCAGGACATGGGGAATGGAAAAAGTTAGTGCATGTGGGGACATGGGAAGGTTGCACATGAGAAATAGAATCTCCCATTATAATTATGGGAGAGAAACTGGTACGTCTGCAATGCATCAGAACAGTTTAGATGTAATGAACTGGAGTTAATTATTACTTTCTTTTGACTATAAGGGGAGATTAAATGTGCAATTATTCAGTTGTCTACACAGGTGTGTCTAGTGACATGGTAGGTACACTGGGGGATCTAAGACATCTGTGTAGGACTGACATATGACACAGAAACTACAGGAGTGTTTTGCTTCTCTGGAGTGGCAGCGAGAAAAAAAGGGGATACAAGAGTCCATGTCAAATGGTACTACATGCCTGCACCTAAGCATCTGAGTGAAGGCCTACATGACTAGCTCAGATGTTGGTAGAAGAAAGAACCTATGAACTTTTGGTTTTTATCTGTACAAAAGGGAAAATTTTTGGCTGCCTTACAGAAATGTTGTGAAGACAGTTTTTAAAGTATGTTTCTCTCTTCATGCTTCCTTTATATCCCTCAGAGTTGGTAGAATTTTACCCACAGAAATTTTTACTATTCATTAGTTGCAATTCAGTAACCCAGTCATGGAGCTGATCAAACAAAGGAAAAGAAAGATTTGACAGCACAGACCGTGTAATTTTCAAATTTGCCTTAAGTTGCAGTTGATCTCTGGAAGGGCACTAGTTTTAAGAGTTCAACAGCAGCATTGGCATTCAGAGCTCTTGGGTTTATGAGTCAGACAAACTGCTTGAAAAGCACTCCGATTCTTCTCTATACATAGTGGAGAACTGATTCAAATTGAAAGCTTCTAAAATCACCCCTCTTCCTGATTTTCCAAATTAAAAACTTGATATGAAGAATAATGATGGCTTTCTGAAGGAAATCTCTTTAGAAGGAGAGATTTTTTTCCTCATTCCTTAATAATTAGAGTAAATTACATTGGAATAATAATATTCAGCATTTTCACATCTTCTCTTCAATGAGATTCAGAGCCTTAAATCCTCACTATAAAGCACTCCTTGATGTTTTTTTTAACCAAAGCAATTTACTCATCCTCTGATTTTTAAATAAAACAGTGGCTACCGTGTTTTAATTGACTCCAAGACTCAAACAGCAGAAAACTGACTGCACAGAAGACAATTAAAGAACATTTTTTTCAAAAGACAGAAAAACGGGCATAGTTTTTTCTAGTGTCTCTGCATACTCCCTCTCACATTCACACACACAAGTTCACATACATAAACACACTGTGAAGTAGATGGGAAAACTGTGTATAATCTGAAGAATCCTGCTTTTCTTTACGTATGCATATGTATGCTGTCAATATACAAATGTCTACAAGGGATCTGGATGTATAAGCTCCAGCTATAGTCAGAGGAATCAAGAGCTCAGTATAGTTGCCAGAAGGTTAGCATCTAGTGTTGTTTGAGGTGTTCTACAGTATCCAAGAATCATGAGATCATAGGATAATTCAAGTGTGAAGGGACCTCAGGGGGTTTCTAGTCCAACCTTCTGGTCATATATGAGGTCATAGGGTAATCCATGAGATCAGATCAGGCTGCTATTTATCTGATCGGGTATTGAAAAACTCCACAAATGGAGACTACACCACCTATCAGCAACCTGTCCTACTGTTCACTGTCCTAATTAATGAGAAAAAATACCTTGATATCCCATCTGAACCTTGCTCACATTGAATTGCCACATGCAACACAGAACTATAGGAAAACCATGTCCTACAGAAGTGGTAGCTGGAGACCAAAGACCTGGTGATAGGTCAGCCAAATGACACTGCAGGCTCCATGGGTTGCTCTGGTTAGAGCTTCTCCATCTATAACAGGAACTTAGACACCTACCTCATATCCAAAGATTTAGAGGTGGGATTTCATTGCCAAAGATTAATTACCCCAGAATATCTACTTTTCAGTCAGACAGAATACAGAAGAGTTCTGGTGGTCTTTACGTCTGATGTTGCACTTGTCGGTCTCTCACATATGCTTGAATAATGTGGGTTATCTCAAAGAACACTAAAAGCCTAAGTACAGACAATGGAAATCAGGTGATCTAGGATTCCCAAAGAGGTTTATTTGGTAGCTTTCATCAGAATGAGTAAGGGAAGTTCTACATTATTCCATTCTTGACAGCCCCATTATGCATTAGCCACACAGGCTTCCCATACACAGGAATGAGAATGTGCAGTGATTCTTCCAAGAATTTACAACAGCTTCTGGAGGAAAAATGGACATACCATTACCTTCAGCAGTGCCAGTTATCTGAGACTATCAAGCATTGCCAAAAATGAAGGTTTAAACCCAAACTCATCTACTAGGACCTATCAGTCAAGTAGGAAAGTAAAATTTGCACGCACCTGACAATTACCATTCAAAACACTGAAATAATTACAAAATTTCCTATCAGAGTATTTTAGATGATCCTAAATGATTAGAGTACCATTTTGGTATCACACAGCTGTATAATTACATGAAAATGTTAGAAAAGGGCATTCAGGAAAGTAAATCGAACTACTCTTTTATTATTATTTTTAATAAAAATAAATCTTATTTGCAAGTCACAGATATCTTTCCTGCTTCTTGCTAGACATGAAGGACTATAAATGACAATTTATTTTTCACTGTGAGGTTAATCTTTGGAGTAACAAAATAATTTTCCTCATCTTTAATGAATAAATCATTGTGGGAGGCTCTGCATGATAGTTTGATCCTGTATAGCTATTTCTTATGATTGTTAGCAGGGTTTTACATTTTAATTCCTGAAACATTATTAACTCATAGTCATTTGCTTTTAGACCTTTCTGATAACTTTGCTTTTTCATTAACTCCTTTTCACTGAGGTGATAGGGAATTACTTTGTTTAATGGCTCTCTAAAGATCCAAGAAGGCTAAATATCCTTCTAAGGCAATTTTATTTCACAAATAATATTGCAGCCACCAATATCATTATGTTTTAACGTTTTCTGCAGTAGGCCATATCCCTGGCAATAGGGTATGCAACATCTTAATCCAGAAATAATTTTGGCAAAATGAGCCTGTCCTTTCCCAGAGCTAAGAATCAGTCAGTGGAAATTCATCAAATACATTGTTTACTCTGAGAGAATATTTAATACCCAAGAAAAAAGAGAAAAGAAGAACCCTGATCACTGACTTCTTCTGGAGTAAAATTCCCCATGAGCTTTGCTCTCATTGGCAGTTAAGCTGTTAAATCCCTTAAACACGTCCTTAAAAGTAAAAAGCTCTTGGAATGGACACTCTAAGGTGAGACCCTCCAACCCAACCCTTCTCTGGCTGAGCCTTCAGGCTGCTTCATAGCCACTGAGACTTGCAGAAGGTTCAACGATCTCTGTGTGTGCCAAAGTTTGTCCCATGGGGAATAATGGTGGCAGAGAAGTCAGTCCCGCAAAAGAAAATATGACTTGCCAAATCAGTAGGGTAGAGTATGGTTTAACAGAAGAGCCAGAGACACACACTGCAGCAGGTCTCTCAAATACTCCCTTCCAGCTCCTGCATTGCTACGATTTATCATTGGGACTGAGCTTCTCTGGATGCCCTGCTTGCTGCAGACTTTATGTCCTTGAAGCTTTTTACCAATATGTCCTCAGGAATTTCTTTCCTCCTAATACACTCATGAAGAGCACCTCTGTTTCCTATACTGAAGGTTTTACAGTAGTTAGTATCCTCTCATTGTAGGTATAGCCTCAGGAAAGGAAATTGTTCTCAAATTGTCTGTCCTCTAATCAAAAACTTCTCTGTCTTCTGTCAGAGAGTTCAAATTTTGTCATTGTTTTGCCTTTCCTACTTGATTCTTTTAAACAATTTTCCCTGGGTGGAGTAATTAAGGTTGAAAATCCTTTAAAATAAAAACAATAAAAAATAAAAATCTTGCTTTTTAATTAGTGAGAGTCTGTGAGCTCACTCAGTGTTATATTCTGCCCTGCAATTACCAGAGATCCCCCTGGACTTCTGTATGTGTGTCAGAGCACAGGTAAATTAACGCATTTTAAATTTGTGACAAGATACACAACCATGAAAATGGAGTAGCAAATGAAGTTTAAATTTTCGTATATATTCCCTTCTCTACCTAAAGAATTTATCCACATGTCAAGCAGAATCACTTGCAATTTAGAATAAGGATTGGCTAAGGATAACACATGAGCTTTCAATTTTTTTGATGTTTAAGTTTTAAATATAACTACTACATCATCCATAGGTACTCCTTTATTTCCTGTATTTCAATTGGGATCTAGAAAGAAGTACTTAAGGGAAGATATAGACACATCCTGTTACACCTGATTTCCTAAAAAAAAAAAAAAAATTACTTCATCTACAAAGAATATTTTTTAAGGTCGAATAAGAAAGTCTACTGACCGCAGATATCACACTCCGTGTAGAAGTAACTGAGTTCAGTCTTCTCAGAAAGGGTGATTGATTTTAATTTCTTTCTGTTTTGAGTGTCAGTTTGAGCTGCAGCTTCAGGATGGCACCAAAAATACATTAAACTCTTTGCTAGATCCTAGACATATAATAGCCTTTGAATTATATCATATCATACTATGAATATGTTTTGGTATTTGACTTAAATATTAGTTGGTTTTTATCTTTCTCAGAATTACTATCTGGAAAAAGGGGAAGATGCAAGTATCTAAGTATAACTTCTAAAATTTAAATGTATCAAGTATCCTAGACTGGGAGTGTATAAAGCAGTTCTTGACTGCACTTTCTCTTGTTTGCACAGAATATTAATAATTTTCCACCAGTAATATAAATGTTTCATAAATCTTGGTTATGGACTCTTGTCTAATCCAAATTATTACAGGAAAAGTTCTGAGATGGGCAAAATGTCCAGGTACCTGGGAACCATAACTGTTGCCTGCAGTCTGAAAAAGATTAGAATATGCTGCTCTAGCACTCCAGCCTCTACCAACAACATAGCACTTCTAATGGAAGGAAATATTACAGAAATCACAGCTAAGCCAAACAGCTTGACTAGTAAATAATAAGTGTTTTATAGGAAACTTGGGGTATTTCATGCCTGTAGTGTCATAAATGGTCCAAGGACGTTCTGCATGCGTGCAGTGTATTTCTATTCTCTGCAGCCTTTATTGTGAAGTTTCCAAGCTGTGCATAAGCAATAATATAATAGGATCTCTATTCATTTCTCCTTCAGGAATGCTGTGCATATTTACTTACTCATATTCTTTCTATTTCCCCTATTCGCTTTACTGGAAAACAAGTATCCACTAATAATTTGCCTTTTCCATCTGTTTATTTTAGCAAGCAGGTTTGATGTTTTTCTCCTATTTTGGTCTGATATTTTTCTCCCCTTCTTTGTGACAACAGGATAATGGATGCAGACTCTGAAACAAGGTGTCCAAGGAAGTGTTCAGTGTGTTCTTTATCAGTAGAATGTCTCAGTCTGGGAAAGAGGATGGTCCTATGGATATTCATTCAGAAAATTGGATCCAATATTTGGTTCTGCTAAATGACTCTAATTCACCTTTGGAGCCAAATTTGGAAGCGTGAAGCAAATGCAGCTAGAGTTAAACTCTCAAATATCTTCAAAAAGGTTGTCAGTTCACATGGTGCTGTCTGACGCTAGACTCTGAATGCTGTATTATCCTGATAGTGTTGTTGCTTATTTTGGTCCCTAGAGAGGAACTAAGTTCTCTGGACATTCTCACGTGTTTTCAAGATTACTTACATGACTAATTTCATATGGACTCTATCATCCTGCCAGTCAAAGAAGGTCTCTTCTTTCACTCTTAACTCTTTCAGTCATTTAGCTTGTAAAGTTTTCTGTTTCTCACTGCCTCAGTGACCAGTTTCAAAGTCCTTAAGCAGAGATGTGTATAAAATCATCAAATCACCAAATGTTGGCGGGCATTCAGATCTTTTGGTTTTGGCAGTTTTTTCCTCCCTGCATTGCCCTGAAGTAATTATGAATGTGCAAACCCAAACTTTAGTCTTCTCTGAAGAGTCTTGTCATCCACCAGCTCTAGATGAGGTCCAGATGTATTATCTGAGCCACATTCCCCAGTTTAATCCTCTCACAGTTAGAAGTATATTCTCTATGGTCAGTGACAGGTATAAGGATAAAGAAAGAATCTTGTAAGAAGTTGAATTGGATGGAGCTAATGAGACACGATTTGACTCTTCAATGTCATCTTCCGAGTGCAAATAACAATTTTCCTTTATTCTAACATAAGGAATGAAACCACACTGCAGCCTCTGAGGAGGCCCCTGTATTTTGTAATGGACCATCTAAGTTCAACCAAGCAGTGGTGCATTCAAATTGAGTCTTTACTTGCTGTTTTATCAAGGAGAAAAAAGTTCCTTGAAAAATTTGATAGTACTAACCAGCCAAATCTGTGTCCCCTTTCCAAACAGCTTGGAAGCACAGCTTCTGACATGCCATTCTTTCAGATCTTCTCTCCATTATTCTCCAAAACAAACTCTTCCCAAAGCAGGAAGGAGTACCACAAAAATAAGGACATAGCAGTTGTTAGGAAACTCTCCTGAATAAGTCAAAAAAGTCTTCTTACATTTTGAAAAAAGAAATACCTGTCATGGCTCAGATAGTCACATTAAAAAAATTAGCAAAGTAGATAGGAGTAAATATGGCTGTGCAATTTCCTAGTAAATAAAAAATTGCTGGATTTTTAAGAAAAAGCCAGGAATTTGAGCCTGTGAGATCTGTGAGGGATATTCTTGGACACTGTTGCACACCTTTGACAAAAAGGACCTCATCTTTGTGTTTAAATCCCAGTTCTTGCAGAGCCTCATGGAGGTGGCACATGTGAATTTGATAAGAACAGCCTCTTCTTTTCTCACTTGCTAGGCAAATGCATGAAACCACTGGGACATCTTAGAGAAGAGGAAGTAATGTCTCTCCAGCAATATCTGCTGATTTCTTGGAAAGAGTTTCTGTAGACTTCTTCACCGGGGAGTGTTCTGCATGCTGGATACTGAATTTATCTTTTCATTTCCCATCAGCTTTGAGACATATCTCTATGCTGCAAAGGAGGAAAGGAATTTCAGATATGCTCCTATGTTAAGCAGTTTTGCAGTCAGTTCTCAGGGCTATCTGCTGTATTGCATGGAGTACTCTGAAATGGCTAACACTTCCCAGACACTAGGAAATTTCCTAAATCCCACATAAATCTCTCCGCCTTGGGTTTCCTTTTGGCTGTGTCTGTGTAGCCAGGGCTTGTAGCTAGTAGGAATCATGGGAACATTGCTGGAATGTAGGCCAAAAAATCTTGAGCCAGGGCGCCTACGTCAGGAGTTTCAGTTTCTGTTTTAGGAGCCAAGCATAGAGGAATAAATTTCTATGTACTTCAGTCATTTATTAGAGCAAACATGAGTCCTTTGTGGTAAAAGTTACCAGAAAATTATACCCCAAAGTGTAAGACATCCTTCAAAGATGTAGATATCTATTTTTCCATCAGTAATAATTAATCCAGATGAAGATCTCTTTCAAGTCTTCTCCAGCTACTTCATGGCATCTCAGGTACAAAACCAGCCAGTATATTGAAACTAGCACGTATTTTGAAAATTGACAACTGGGAAAACTGATAAAAGATAATGCAGTAGCAGCAATGAATCAGATTAGTATTGACAACACGGGGAACATTCCACCTACGCAGAGAGCAATGCCTGATATCAGAGGGCTCTTTCATCTATAATAACAAGTCCCAGTGGCTGAGCCAAAACTTCAAACAGGAAATAAGATGCAATTTTCTAGCAGGAGAATACTTAACCATCTGAACTGTTTCCTGATAGGTATAGAATATATATCTTCATTCAGGGTCTTTAAACCAGGACTGATTCTCTTTCAAAATGAGAAGTAAATAAGTTGGCAATGAACTGACATTTATCAGGGTGATTGCAGCACTTTCTGGGTAAAATCTAGCCCTGGGTTATGGAGATGGTCAAACTGATAATAGCTTTAAAAAAATCATGTCTTTACTAGTGAAGAAGAAACTAGAATGCATTTGTGTTGTGGGAAATCAGAATTTAGTCTGAAGATTTTTGGTGAATTTTAGGAGCTTAAGTATTGTAGGAAAACCTGCATTTGTCTGGAGTTGTGTGATCTTTCATAAAAACGAATCGTTTAAACATTTAAATTTTAACGTCTTGAATATGCGAGATTTCTTCACAGGAAGCACTACTTTTGAAGAAAAAAATTATATTACTTAAAACTTTCATTTTTCTGTGCAAAAAAATTCTTCCTCTATTCTCAAGGTTTGTTTATTAACAGCAATTTCTGGACCTTTGGATGCTTGCCCAGGTGTTCACAGATAATAAATTTTAACTCTTTACCTACCAACAGAAATCAACAACCTCTTTAAGACGAACAACAACAAAATCAACATAAATATTTCTTGTGGTGAATAAATTGCAGTATCTCAAGCAAATAACTGTACCAAGATCCAAACCCTGTATATATAAAAGGCACCAAAAGACCTGGAACTAGCAGTGAATGATTGACTAAAAGCTCTTCAAATTCCAATTAATACAAAGGCATGCCATTTCATGGCGCATTTTGTATTGATCATTGCTTCTGAGCAATCTTTCAAGGGTGGCCTCATATCATACGTGTTCAAATTTGTCAGATAGACCATGCAGAAGTGACTCTTTTACAGCTCATATGTACCACTGGAAAAACTTGTTAATTTGCAAACTTCTACACATCCTGTCCTTCCTAAACAGATTAATCAGGAAGGTGCCACCTCATGCATTGCCACTGACTATGCTGCAGAAATAAGTATCAAAATGACTTCAATATCCAGACACTGTATAATATAATCATGCTCAAAGGATTTCCATAATTGTATCCACAAACATTACTGCAAGATCAGCTTTCTGCTCCACAAGTTTCAATTAGAATGTGCAACACACCAATGCATTTGAAAAAAAAATAACGAATGCTTCTATTCCTCTCATCTTTGAGAGATTTTATACAAATACTTAGCAAGTGAGCACTGCCTCTTCTCACTTCCTAAATATTGCCTTTTATAGTGTTCCTCACTCCTGCACTGCATGTCATCCTTGTAATTTCTTGCATTTTGCTAAAGGCACAAGGAACACCAAATGGTGCTGGAAATTGCTAATGAAATACGGGGCCTTTCATTGCTAAGCTACTTACACATAAAATGTCTGGCCTAGGTTGTTCATGGTGCAAAGATGTATCTATTGTCTGCTGGCTGTTCAGTAGGCTATATGAAAACCACTGTTGGTTTCAGTCTGCTTCCTACTGAATCAGAGGGGAATTAACTGACTGGGAGACAGACAAAATAGACAGAACATTTTTGGAAGTGAACTGTTGAATGCCTGAAAATCAAACTGCTTTCTGAACAGTGCCGTTGGATCAAGGTGCTAAATTTTTCATATCCCAGTCTGAAAAATGTGGATTAAAAATCTGAATTGCTCGTGATATCTTGGCAAGACTTGGTAAAAAAGGAAAAAGAAAGGATGACTTTAATGCTTCATGCTCAAGAGACAAAATTTTCACAGAGGCTTTAACTATATTTAATACACATGTAAAGCTAGATTCTCAATTATCAAGTATTTCTTTCACCAAACTAATGAGTTGCAATGACTAATAGGTCATGTTTAATATACAGCCATATTCTTTCTATACTCATTTTCATGGCTGACTTCAATGTGTTCTTCAAAATATCATTTTCCTTCTGTTGCTTTGTCTAGAGCAACAGTTTTCTCAGATGTCTAAAATTTGAATAATGAATTATACACTTTGGCTGATAAGTGGGAGTCTGTTTTCAGCTGTCTGTGTATCATAAAGGGAATTTATGGGACTGAGATCTGTTCTTAATGGGGATGTAGATTTTCCAACCATTAGAATTAGACAACACTGTCCAACAGGTGATTATTGATCAAATTTTACCACACAGAATTAGTCAATAAAAGGTACATGGGAATATATGACTTAACCTTTCCAGCAGGAATCCATCAAGAGTTTTCTAACCTTCGAGTAAGCACAGCTCACAATGGGAAATAAAGGCAACATAATCTAGCTGTATCAAAAATTGACTGGAGTTTAAGTGCCTGATCAAAGTCCACAGATACCGTTACTTACTTGAATAGCCATTGGATCAGGGCTGTATTCAGCAAAAAGTTAATTTTTGCCATAATACACATTTGCAAAACATTTCCTGAGAGCTATTTTATGATGAAGCTGGGGCACTGCCTAAGTGTTTATATTATTGACATATTATCCTTCCAGCTCAGTTGGTAACTATGCTTTTTAGGCCATGATCATAAAGACATTTTTACAGCAGATAGTAGTACTTGGATGAGACGATGAGATAGCAACATGCCACCCTGTCTCCTCCACAAACACAGAAATACCAGGCACAGAATAATGTTCAAATTCCTAATATTTTTAAACTTAATTTCTAGCATAAAATTGCACCATCTATTATATTCTGAATTAGTGCTTGCTCTGATAGAACTCGTTAATATTTCATTTGGTATTTTAAAGAACAATATCAATGATTTTACAAACAATGGATATCCACATGAAACTGTACAGATTTTCCTCTCACTTTCCAAAGCAACACTTGAAACACACAAGTTGTATTACAAATGCCAGAGGCCACCTATCTCATAAATTTTGTCTTAGTGATTTGAAAGCAAAATGGTCTGCTCAGTGACTTCACTACGCTCTCCCTCTTTTTTTCATCTTTTCTTTTGTTTTGATTTTTGCCGGTATATTCTGCTTTTCAATTCCTTGTGGTGGAGCATGTCAGCAAAAAAATACCCAAACAGCTTTTAAACAAGAACAGTATAAATATCTGCAATATCAAACTTCTTTGCATATACTCAGAAATTTGGGGGGGG